>CAXARO010001683.1:0-23595 GCA_963971305.1 Arcuatula senhousia
AAATCAACACCGCGAACTCAAGTCTCGTTACAAAAGTGAACTCGGGTGCAAGTTAGTCAGCTCTGCAAGTCTTTATTGGGTCGAAGTTTACAGATGGAGAAAAGCTGTTTTTCTCCGGTACGTCTAAACACAACACAGGACTCCTTAGTGCACTAAGGACCCTAAATGTGCACTAAGGACATGATGCTTTTGTTTTAGGCCATTCAAAATTATGTTAAAGGTTTTAGAATGTTTAAAATATCACATTTCGAAAGTTTTGTAAATATATTTTATATCGTTTTTGAGTTATAGTGCATTTAAAAAATCCTTTGATGTGTCCCGGATTTACCGCTCGGAACTGATTGACAATAAACAGATACATGGATATCAACAAATTTCAAAGTCAATAAACAAAGTCACGCATCATTGAATGGATAAATTTTATAAAAAATAGTTGCTTTAGATTTAAGGATAAAAATAGACAAACATATGCTTAAAAATTACTTGCACACCAATTCTTTACAAAGTAAAAAAACATACAATAAAAAGACTTTCAATTTTCAAAATTTTGAAAGTTTATTTTCCACTTTCTTGTTTTGCTAAATTGTTAAACTTGAAATTCCTGAAATTTCTTTAAGTAAGTACAATCAAACGTATTTAAAAGACTGAACATAGCAAGGCGATCAAAGCAAAAAAAATAAAATAAATAAAATTAGAAAGTTAATGTGGAACCCTGGAAATATGAAAAAAAAAATAAGTTCCATTCAAGAAAATAATTGGAATTTGCAACAATTAGAAATATTTGCTGATAGTTAGTTCTTCAAAACTCATAAAACGTAAATTGAATTACTAACAGTTGAACTTTAAAATAAATATAAAAATTGGGTGTTTTTTTTCGAATTAATCATTATGATTATCATATGAATGGAATTTGAATTCGAATGTTTCATTTTTTAAGAGGGGAGATATTCGTTTGTAACACCTCTTTGACGTCATTTTTCGCCAAAAGTAATTGCACAGGTCGTGGTCTGCAGTGTATCATTTAGACCACACTTTTGGTTTTTCTTTACAGACTTTCGTAAAAATTGTCTCACTGTGCTTTTATATATATAGCCCTTTTTAGAGTTTCAATCTGAACTCATTTTGAAAGATGGGATTCCTCGCAAAGCACTTTTTCTAGCTATAATAATATATCCTTGATACTTATATGTAAGATAAGTTCCGAAAGCTGGCGTATATCAAACTTATGTAGTGCAAACTATCATAATATCTTATTGGCGCAAATGGACGCTCGCCGCTTAGAGAGGCTAAAAGAGTTGTTAGTCTTAATTTAGCAAGGAATTTCACGAATTGAATACAGAACACAAGTTAAGAAAAAAATGTACGGAAAAAGTCACGAAAACAAATTTTGCAACTTAGTTACAGAAGGGGAGAGCAATTCATGCTCGCAGGCATCTTCACTGGCCAAGGGTTACGATCCCTTAACACTTATCTTCTCATGAAGATGAGAGATAGCAGATCGTAATACTTGGCTACAAAAGATGGCTTACAGGGGACCTCATTTGATAAAGGTTTTGCCCGTTTTAAGAGAGGTACTAATGTAAAATTCGAATGTCAACAGTCAGACAGGACAAAGACAAAACTGGTAAACACGCAGAACAGACATACATTCTGTACATGCACTACATTTCATTGTCTGGAAATAAAATTTGCAGGAGGCATAATGTTTTTTCGGTCTATCTGTTCGAAGTAAATATGGAATTTGATTAAGAATGTATATTTTACCAAATAAAAAAAAACTCTCAAGAGCTTTTATAACGACTTGCATAAACTGCATTAGACAAACGATACATTTACATGCTTACAAACGAAATGCGTATTAAGCATATCAAGACAGATAACACATGTAGCATTATATTTACATCGGCACAGAAGAAATAATAAAATAAGCTAACTTGAAACAACAACAAAAACATAACATAAACAAAACAAAAATAAAAAAGCATAAAATACGAAGGCTGGTAAACAGACATGCAGCAGAAAAACTAGGCGTGTAAAAGTATCAAAGATTTACGGCTAATTCATGGTGAACCTGTGAGACGGAGTCAAAATTCATTCAAATTCGACTGATTCTTCATTAATTTTAGGAGGTACTAGAACTTCAAACTTTAGAGCCTGAAAATCTGTAACTTAAGCCCATGCCTAGTAGTTTGTGCATTGCTCATTTCTGCTGTATTGGCGTGTTTGAAATGATAACACGGTGATAATGATCAGATTTTTTAAAATGAACAGGATATTTTTCCTTATTGACAATTTTAGATATTTTTCTATAGAAAATCACGAGATGTGGAATTAGTGTACACGACACAGCATCACAATCAAGCGGCAATTCACAAAAACCACGATAGACAACCGCCAACAGCCTTCAACGAGGCCAGTAGGCGCTGCTTGTGGTTCTGCAATTGGCCCATTGTTATAATTTAAAAAAAAACAGATTTTTTTTTTCAGTTCGCATCTCACAGGTTGGTCTTGAAATAACGAGTAAAGCCGGCTTTTATCTTTTCTCCACCATTTTCAGTGTGAAAAGTAGACGGAAAGGTTATTGGAAAATAGGATAAAAGTCAATGTAAAATACGAAATATGGCACATTGACTCCAACACAATATTGATAGAGGGAAAAAGTCCCTGTGGACCCTCTTCTGGAATAGAACAACATATTCAAAGACGACAGTTACAAACGCAAGCTTCGGCAAAATGATTCGTGGCTGGCACGTATGCTACAATGTTGTATAGTTAACTAGTTTTGTTGGAACAATCCGTCCCACTTATTTATAATATTCAAGCACACAAAACACACATTGAAGATGATATTGATACTAGTTCAAATTAACTCAACTTAAGAGACCTAAAACATAAAGATCGCAACAAGACAACAAGTCTTAGAAAGAACAAAATTCACTGTACTGACACTTAAGTTTCTATCTATAGCTAGAAGCACTTATTATAGGATTGAACACCTATTTTCGGTCGTTCATGCATGTATGAACGGATCTTGGAGCTCACAAACTGAATGAATGGCCGAAGGCCGTTCATGTTACAGTTTGTGAGTGAAGAGATCCGTTCATACATGCATGAACGACCGAAAATAGGTGTTCAATCCTTATAATTCTTCAAATTTATACCTTTTTTAAAAAAGAAAATAAATAAATTCGGAAACAATTCGTTATTTAGGACGACGTCATCGCTACCATATTTGTTTACATTGGAAACGAGGCAGAGGCGTTCATGAAAGTATGAACGGATCTGGCAATGACGTTTCAACCAATCAGAAATGAGTATACGCATGAACGCATGTCTGATAAGAATTATTGACTGATGTAAAGAATAGAATATATCGATTCTCAATAAAACAGTCAGTACCTATGCTCATTTGCTGTAATGTACCACTCCACAGAACTGACACCCTTGTTTAGCTATGTTTGTTTAAAAAAAACTAGAACAAGGTAGAAACGGCAATAAAATTTTAAGGCATATACCAAATGTATATTAATTTTCTACAAAAAAAAAAAAACAAATGAAAACTAAATTCAAAGATTAATTCAAAATGTTTTATTAATACTCTTTACTTCAAATACAAAGTCAGTTTTTCATATCCAATAGTCTATCAGCCAACACTCAAAAATAGCATTTTGAATGTCTACCCCTGGGAACAGCAGTTTTTCGGTGGTTTGGTATAGTTTAACATCTAAACTTTCAAATTTACCTTGTTATACCGGACAAAAAGTGTCCAAACAGGGTATAACATGCGCCATTTTGAATGCACCCATTTTGACAAACATAAATCATGTTGAAAGCATTGAATTCATATTGCTGTCAAATTTTTACAATGCGATGGAATATAATTTTGTAAGGTGTTATGTAATCAGTATAATATAAATAAAAATATGGCATATAATATTTATCGATAAGTATCGACGAAGTACCGATATCGGGGCTCTCTTAAACGCTCTGTATACGTGGCTTTTTTCGTTTAATTTTTGTCATTTTTTCGTCGCTGTAGTCATATTTGCAATGTATGTTTGCTTTCAAATACCATAAATCGTTCATTGATATGTATTCTGATCATAACAGTCGATTGCTATTTAGAAAGTTACACCAATGGGCAGATAATCGAGCCTTAATACTTCCTATGCATATTTGAGCTAAAGCGTAAGTACAGAAACGATGCATTTAACATTCTATTACATGATAATTATTCGTGGAAAAATATGTTTTTATTTCAAATGTATGGTAATGGACAAATACACGTCGTTATACTAATCAAGAACCACATTTGCACAATGCTTTTTTAGAAAAAAGGGGGGTCTATGTACATGCTTTTAAAGTATTAAATATCACAATATTTTGTTCTTTAGTACGACATAAAATGCACAAAATGGTTCAAACATGTAAAAATATTATCATTAGATAGATTTACAATATCTAAAGGCTTATTTTCCTTGTTTACTTTGATGTGCTATATGCCAATTTATAGTGCATTTGTTAACACCAGCTCTGAAATAAAAACGATGAACCCATCTCTCTTTGGAAGAGGAAGGTTTGGCAGCCTAAAACCTGTTTGTACAAAATCAGGTATTTGTGAGCCTCAATTTCTCTGGTATGTCATGCGTTGTTTGGTATATTCTTCTTCGATATATGAGAATGGTCATCCCAGTTTGGTAATTGTGTTTTTACCTAAATTAAATAAGATTATTAGAGAAAAAATATTCTTATGTTTTTAGAATACATTCATACCCTTTTACATGTATACATATATCTAACAATTTACATTTGTATCTTAATAGTTCGAAATAGTGCTTGTATGCAATTTGGTTTATGTGTTTGCCTGTCTTGTACATTTTGTTGTTCAGACTGCAATGTCAGACTGCTGCTTTATTTAAAACTCATTTGTAAGCGATACATTTGCCATTTTCTCAAATTAGTTATTTGCAATTTAGATAGTTTTTGTTTAACCAAAATTGTTTTACTATGGCCAGATATCAAAGATGTGGGTTGATCTATGGTTATACATGCACTTTTTACATCTGTCTATTTCGTGAGTCATTTTACACAACACGTACTTATTTTTGCGCACAGTTTTATAATATTGTACCATTAATGAATATGAAGATATACATAAAAATGTTAAGCATACTGGTAAACATATTATGGAAAACCTTAAATGTTTTATGCAAAATTAGTTTTTGAAAAAAATAATTGTTAAGTTCACCTTGGTGACGACATGAGTTCGCTATCTTAATTGCTAATCATTGTTTTTGTGTTGTCTGTTTCCTCGTGTTGTTGTCGTTTGTGTTTTCTGGTTTTGACTTTGCCCTTTCGGACTTTTTGACATTCGCATGTCCCATTGGTACCTCTATGATTTGTTCAGCTTCAGTTCAGCACTGCAGTTCTATTCAGTAAGTTGTAGTAATAAATAGTCACAGTTGCATTGTCTGGAAGAAGATTCTACCCAGATGTTTTAAAGGAAAATATTTTCTCCATATGCACTGTGTAAAGTAGATTTGAAATAGATATAAAATGCAAAGTGAATTGTTTGACCCTTTTTTGTAACCCAAAAAGATTATTTCTACAAATTGAAGAGTTAATACTATTTTTTAATTAAAAATTGTATATAACAATACATCATATCACATTCTAGTATTATACTATTGAAACTGGAATATTAGGACAGGAAAACATTTGCGTCTTACATTTATGTCATTGGTGCCGAGATACAACAAATTTCTCCCCAACAAATACACGACTTTCTCCATCTCATATATCCCAAGGAGCTTGAGATAAAGGACACAACGGATTCTAGGAAGTCTGCTTCATATTTAGATCTACATCTCGAAATTGACTCTCAAGGAAGACTTTCAGCAAGGCTCTATGACAAACGTGATGACTTCAACTTTCCAATCGTCAACTTCCCCTTCTTGTGTAGCAACATTCCGTCCGCTTCAGCTTATGGAGTTTACGTATCTCAATTGATTCGTTACTCCAGAGCGCGCGGGACTTACATCGATACCTTTGCAGAGCGACACGTCCAATGCAAAAATTGCTCCTTGGTTGCTGTCTTCACTCACGAAAATTTACGGAAGACATCATGCACTTATAGACAAATATGGGATTTCGATCTCTCAGATGAGTGCAGATGTTAGTTTGTCATAGGGTGTTGTTTTGTCTTCCTTTATCGGATTTGACACGCTGAATGGACTATTGGCAACACGACGGGTGTGCTATAGCAAGCAGGAACTGCTTACTCTTCCGGAGCACCTGAGTTCACTCTTGTTTCGACTCGATTTCGTGTTGTTGATTGATATTCAGTTATTTTGTGTTTCCATTTTTTTACCTGTAGTCTGATTTTGTCCCGTTCTTGTTGGTGTTTACTGGTTTGTCACTGCCCTTTCGGACTTTTGACATTCGGATACCCCATTGGTACCTCTGCTTCTTTAACGCTTTTGCAACATATGTCCTAAATGATTTCTGTAGTGATGCTTTTAATCTTTCGATGCATTTCGTTACCTCCCTAAAAAGGTAGTTTACACACAATACACTTCTAGATTGCCCCCCCCTTATTTCGACAATGTAACAATTGAAATAAAAACAAATATACCGATTTATATCAAAAGGTTATTGTTTTATTGATGCAGGAAAATACTTTCATTTAGTGACATTTCTTTAAAATTAGATGTAGCTTATTCGTCTTAGAACTTACGAATACATATACACAAATTTTGTAATTTGCAGATCAAATATTTTATGAAAGGGTATGGAAATAACAAAGTAAACAAGGAAAATAAGCAATTATATATTGTACATAAATTCAATTTTACTATATTTCTACATGTTTGAACCGTTTTGTGCAGTTTATTTGGTATCAGAGAGCAAAACATTGTCTAAGTAAGTATTTCAGAAGCATGTACAGGGACCCCCTTTTATTAAAAAAGCATTGTACAAAGGTGGTTCTTGATTAGTATATCGATATGTGTTTGTCTATTACCACACATTTGAAATAAAAACATATTTTTCCTCGAATAATTATTATGTAACAGAATGTTAAATGCATTGTTTCTGTACTTAGCTTTTCGCTCAAATATGCATAGGAAGTATTAAGGCTCGATTATCTGCCCATTCGTGTAACTTTCTA
Organism: Arcuatula senhousia; assembly: GCA_963971305.1. Lineage (NCBI taxonomy): Eukaryota > Metazoa > Mollusca > Bivalvia > Mytilida > Mytilidae > Arcuatula > Arcuatula senhousia. The sequence goes on from CAXARO010001683.1 coordinate 7,169, forward strand.
AATAGCCATCGACTGTTATGATCAGAATACATATCAATGAACGATTTATGGTCATTGAAAGCAAACATACATTGCAAATATGACTACAGCGACGAAAAAATGACAAAAATCAAACGAAAAAAGCCACGTATACAGAGTGTTTAAAAGAGCCCCGATATCGGTACTTCATCGATACTTATCGATATATAGTATACGCAATATTTTTATTTATACTATACTGATTACATAACACCTTACAAAATTATATTCCATCGCATTGTAAATCAAAGCGCTAAAGCGTTTAAAGGCAAGCGAAAAATATAAGAAATATAATAGATTTATTCTCTGTTAAAGTATATTTATCAAAATGTTTGCGAAATATTAATTTTGGTGAGCGAAGAAAGGACCGTCAAATTTAAAGTTAATGAACACAATTGCACAAACAAGACAGGTGTCGTGTAAAACGGTATCGATTGAAACACCCCTTCGATTGAAATGCACTCGTCCCAATGATGTGTATCGTTTTACTGAATTTATGAATGGAGAATGTATATTCCTTGCATTAACCAATCAAATAACAGAAATATTTATACGAACCAATCAAGTAATAGATGACACATAATGTATATTCTATCGCCTTTAACTAAATAGTTTCTCATGCAATATGCAAAGGAATAAATAAAACTTGTGTCGGTCATATAAAATGCCAAGAAAAATGGAGATTTATAGAAGTGTATATCATGTTAACAAATATTGAAAAGTAATACAGAAAATAAAGCATTTTATTCCAGACTGGATGCAGGAAAATCACTCCGTCTAGACAGAAAAAAAAACGCGAAAATCATCACTACTCTATAGACTCCATAAGGCTTCGCTGGCGCTTGCCTAAAAATTGACAGCAATATGAATTCAATGCTTTCAACATGATTTATGTCTGTCAAAATGGGTACATTCAAAATGGCGCATGTTATACCCTGTTTGGACACTTTTTGTCCGGTATAACAATGTGAATTTGAAAGTTTAGATGTTAAACTATACCAAACCACAAAAAAAATGCTGTTCCCAGGGGTAGACATTCATCTCGAAAACTAGAGGCCTTTTTCGATTTGGCTGATAGACTACAAGGGATTGTTACCTGTGCCGGAGTAGGTCCATAACAGTCAACTAAAGAGTTTCTATTACCCTGATGTCTAATCGGGACGCCTTGCCCATGAAGCGACCTGACGTGTGCCCAGTGTGGTTTAATGGGGTAGTCTGTCATTTTGCGTGCCGGAGAATATGAAAACTATATAGTGGTGCTGTGTGTGTGGGATGATGTCATGTTTTTGCATCTTGAGGAACATTTGCCAAGCAAGTAACATTTTACAAAATTTGTCTAAATAGAGCCTGACGCCGAGACGCAATGTGAGTGTTTTGATCATGGAACGAATTATCAATAGGCATGAATATGAGATGAACGATTTGATAAGAGAAAATAGACTATTTTAAAGTAGTATCTTCCTTGAGTGCCAAAAATATTTCAAGGTAATTGGGAGCAAGCCCTGTCCACGGGGAGACAATGCCGCCATTACGAATTAATATACATACACCAAACCATAAGCCATCCTACTTAAAACTTCTTGCATTGTTTACTGAAAATAAGCAAAATGAATGCAATAATATCAACCAAACACTGTTCAACATCTTTTTTACGGAAAGGGTACAAAGTTTAAACAAGATTCCATCATCACATGCGATTGCTTTCAAATATTGTTAGATTTTTCGCCATTGTTTTCCTTTTCATGCAAAGCGTTTTTGGTGTGAACACTTTTAATTATCAGATGGTAGACACTGTGTTGGTTGTTTTATATAGGACCTGTCGTGATATGTTTTCATTTACACCTTGGATTGATTTGAATTTTAAGATTTCCACTGATGAATTCATTTTATTTCTTCTCGCTGAAACAACGTATGAGGTAAGATTATTTTTTAGCGATTTTTGGATAATAGGGAAAACTCCAGTTATCATTTTACGCAGATTTTGAGGTACGTCCATCAGTACTTTTTAGTCCTACAATATGGGACCTCACGCTATATTTTCCTTTCTTTTTACATTTTTGCCCGAGGAAAAATGAAAAATAAAATAAAAATCCGATAGGAAAGCACAGGAACTTGCTCCCCTCAATCAATATTTTGTTAGAGTCACGAAAAAAAAACTCAAGGGAGATACTACCAGTACTTTCACCAACCCCCCTTTTTTCGATACGATTTTCTTTTATTAGATCATTGATCTCAATTTTGTCTCGCCTGCGACGAATGTCGCAAAAGGAGATACTAAGGTATGATGATTCCGGCGGCGGCAGTGTCCACAATTGGTTAAATTTTTTGCTTAGTCTGTTTTATGTGAACTAGTTATGTAACACCATTGATATTTGGTATGCAGTTGCATCAGCATCAGTACAGATCAGTTTTGAAGGATTTCACCTGTATGCTCCTGTAGACACGGTCTACTGACTTTGAAATTTTACACTGATTTGGCTGAGGTTGACTTTTTTTCTTACGTCTGTTTTTAACATGAAGCAGTTAAGGTACATCATTGATGGTATGCAGTTACACAATTGATATTTGGTATGCAGTTGCATTAGCATCAGTACAGATCAATTTCAAATCAGGTCATATGTTTTAGAACTACAGTACCTTTCAATTTATACTAAATTCACTAAATGATACTACTATCATTATAGTCTACTGATGTAAAGTTTAAACGTAATAATAAACAGCTTAGTTACTATAAATACAGTTTACTGAACTTCAGCTTAAAAATTAATTTGAAAAGGAGTAATTGAATCATTTAACATCTGACCACTTACATGTCCCATAGGTTAATTGGGAAGAAATCAATTCTTAGTATGTTCTTGGAATGCAAATATTGCTTCTAGATCTTCACTAAGATTGTACTGGGACCATTCGGTCTGCAGTAGGTCTATAAACGTTTGCATCAGTATATAAATAATATTCAATATCATTTAAAGTAAAATACAGTTCACGCTAATATTGTTTTCTTTTTTAAATAATTTTTTTCTCGGGGGGGGGGGGGTGGGGGGTGGGGGTTGTTGCCGTATAACTTTTGTTTTGAGTTTCCGGTAGATCAATCGTTACCTTTATCTGGCATTTGCCACAGTGAACTCCGACTGTAGTTTTTTGTCTCGCCTGCGACGAATAGTCGCGGAAGGCGAGACATAGGTATTACTTTCCGGCGGTGGCGGCGGCGGCGGCGTAAACTTTTCTTTTTTATGGTCTTCGCAACTGTCACCATGTCGTGTGACCCTGACCCCATTTTCAGGCTCCAGTGACTTTCTTAACTAAAATCTTTTTTCAGGCCGTAAACTTTTTTGTAAGACTTTTGTGGACGATGAATTGCTGGAAAAGTATAATAGCTAGGCAGCTAATATTTGGTATACAGACAGTTTAGGCTATGGTCTACGCAACTGTCACCATGCAGTGTGACCCTGACCCCATTTTCGCGTTCCAGTGACTCGGTTAACTTAGGTCTTTTTTCAGGCCGAAAACTTTTTTGTAAGATTTTTGTGGACAATGAATTGCTGGAATAGTAAAAAAGCTAGGCATCTGATATTTGGTATACAGACAGTTCAGATTATGGTCTGCGCAACTGTTACCATGCCGTGTGACCTTGGCCCCATTTTCACGCTTCAGTGACTCGGTGAACTTAAATCTTTTTTCAGGCCGAAAACTTTTTTTTAAGACTTTTGTGCACGATGAATTGCTAGAAAAGTATAATAGTAAGGCATCTGATATTAGGTAAACAGACAGTTTAGATTATACTCTACACAACTGTTACCATGCCGTGTGACCCTGACCCCATTTTCACGCTCCAGTGACTCTCTTAACTTAGGTCTTTTTCAGGCATTAAACTTTTTTTGTAAGACTTTTGTGGACGATGAAATGCTGGAAAAGTATAATAGCTAGGCAGCTGATACATGTATTTGCTATACAGACAGTTTAGGCTATGGTCTATGCAACTGTCACCATGCAGTGTGACCCTGACCCCATTTTCACGTTCCAAAGACTCGGTGAACTTAGGTCTTTTTTCAGGCCGAAAACTTTTTTGCAAGACTTTTGTGGATGATGAATTGCTGGAAAAGTATCAAGAGCTAGGCATCTGATATTTGGTATACAGACAGTCAGGTAATGGTCTACGCAACTGTCACCATGCCGTGTGACCTTGGTCCTATTTTCACGCTTCAGTGACTCGGTGAACTTAAATCTTTTTTCAGGCCGAAAACTTTTTTGTAAGACTTTTGTGGACAATGAATTGCTGGAATAGTAAAATAGCTAGGCATCTGATATTTGGTATACAGACAGTTCAGATTATGGTCTGAGCAACTGTTACCATGCCGTGTGACCTTGGCCCCATTTTTACGCTTCAGTGACTCGGTGAACTTAAATCTTTTTTCAGGCCGAAAACTTTTTTTTAAGACTTTTGTGCACGATGAATTGCTAGAAAAGTATAATAGTAAGGCATCTGATATTAGGTAAACAGACAGTTTAGATTATACTCTACACAACTGTCACCATGCCGTGTGACCCTGACCCCATTTTCACGCTCCAGTGACTCTCTTAACTTAGGTCTTTTTCAGGCATTAAACTTTTTTGTAAGACTTTTGTGGACGATGAAATGCTGGAAAAGTATAATAGCTAGGCAGCTGATACATGTATTTGGTATACAGACAGTTTAGGCTATGGTCTATGCAACTGTCACCATGCAGTGTGACCCTTACCCCATTTTCACGTTCCAGTGACTCGGTGAACTTAGGTCTTTTTTTCAGGCCGAAAACTTTTTTGCAAAACTTTTGTGGATGATGAATTGCTGGAAGAGCTAGGCATCTGATATTTGGTATACAGACAGCCAGGTTATGGTCTATGCAACTGTCACCATGCCTTGTGACCCTGAACCCATTTTCACGCTCCAGTGACTCGGTGAACTTAGGTCTTTTTTAGGCTGTAAACTTTTTTGTAAGACTTTTGTGGACGATGAATTGCTGGTAAAGTATAATAGCTAGGCATCTGATATTTGGTATATAGACACTTTTAGTGTTTATATCAAGAAATGAAAGCTTAGATCGTTGATATTAGTGATGGTGCCGGCAGGCGAGACATACTTTTAGTGGCCACACTTGTTTTTTTTTCAGCAGTGCATAGTTTACGTATGTGTTTCTTTACCCTTTTATATTCGTGACACATAAATAACATTTTAATACAGCGTTACAGTATTTTTGGCCATAACTTTAATAAAGCATTTCACGACTTCTTAAAACGAATTACTTGAAAAGAATAATAGTTAAGCATCTGATATTTTGTATACAGACAGTTGATGTTGTGGTCTACACAGTTGACACAATACCGCGTGACCCCGACCCATTTTCATGTTCCAGCGACTCTGTGAACTTAGGTTTTTTTTTCAGGCCGTAAACTTCTTTTTAAGACTTTTGTGGAAAATGAATATCTTTAAAAGTATAATAGCTAGGCATCTGATATTCCAAGGCCGTAGCGCGGCCTTTTATAAAATGAGGCGGATATTTAGGATATCAATGAATGAGATAAGAGTCTTTGCGTCTGTCACCATGTCATCTATCTCATCTCAATTTACACTAAATTACTGTCTCAATGACTATGATATAGTTCCACTTTGGTTGGTCAACAGATTCTTCTTGGTGGTTAAATGTCATTCAGTCACCTGCCATAGGACCTTGACTTGACTTTTATTAACCTGTGTGCTCTGATCCCAAGAACTTAAGGCCTAGGTAAACTTTCTTTCTAATGCGTTCTGTGATGGTGCCAACACGCGGGACAATCTTTTAGGGGCAACAATTATTTGTGTTCTTGTCCTAAGCAATAAATATTCTGAATATGGAGAAACAGATTGTGCTTATTTTTTTTTATTTAAGCTCACAAGTCTTCATAGAAGTCTTTAAACCATTTTTATATTAGTAACAAGGTATAATATATAAAATTCTTTATTTAAAAAAAATGTCTATTTTAGTGGTTCTTATATGTAGCCCGGGCATGTGACATATGTTCAAGAGTATATAAGCAGAAGGTTCGGGTAGCCTCTTGTTCAGATAAAGGAGAGTCTTCAATTAAAAAGAAAAAAGTCAAATATGTTCAGACAAGAGGTCAGTATGACAATTTTTACTACCTTGTAATTTTACAATTGGTCAGAGGACTTGAACGGTAATGTATTTGTAAATGATGATTTTAATCAAAGTTTATTTTCTCATAGAAATCTGTATCCAGAAAAAGTCATTTGTGATATTTTCAAGTTCAATTTTCAAAGAAATACATTTTAAAATCCTTACTATGGAACGCCGCAGCTGTCTATTAACACTTTGATACAAAATTAATATAATTGAAAATGGAACACCAAAGCTGTTGTATTATTATATGATAAATAAAACAGAACACAAAAGCTGCTTTTTGTTACTCGAATACATATGACTAAAATGGAATGCCAAAAGCTGCTTTATGATAAATAAAATGGAACGCCAAAGCTGCTTTATGATAAACAAAATGGAACGCCAAAAGCTGCTTTATGGTAAATAAAATGGAACGCCAAATCTGTTGTATTAAAAATTAAATGGAACGCCAAAGCTGCTCTATGAATACTCACTAATAAAAATATATAAATCTATATATATTTCAATTTGGGCCATTTGAGCATATCAATACAAACAATTCTATATTGACGAGATATTTAATGTAGTTTAGGACATGTTTTAGTAAATTAAATATGTAACGCCTGAGCTGTCTTATATTGTGAAACGCCACAGCTGCTTAACGGTGCATTGTGATAGCAATGGTCAATTGCAAGTTTTATGCATAGCTCGAATTCATATACCAGGAGCTATAATATATAGGGCGATACAACCTGGTGTACATACACATACCTCAGAAGTAGTTAAGCAGAGTTCCACTCGCAATTTCTATACCCTCGCTTTGAAGGTGGGGTATATAGTGTCCACTTGTCCTTCCATTACACATCTAGAACCAACGTACATGTATCTGACCAAGACCCATTTGTATTTTGACAAGTAAATTAAATTCTGTCACCTGACCTTGACATTAATTTTCGATTTGAATGACTTGGTTGAATTTTGAACTTACGTTTTAATCATTTGCAAAGGATTTGGAAATGAATATTTGAAAAGCATTCTACTAATATTTATAATCATTGCAGGTGACCTTGATCTCATTTTCATGTCCCAACAACTCAGAAACCGACGTCGAAAATTTCACGTCGTGTACAAGTCTCGAATCTTGAACATTCATTAGTGAATATTACTTATGGTGCTAGACATTTCTTAGTTATAATATCCGACATTTGAAGACCTATCATTTACTGCATAGACTTTGAATGAATGGTCCAGCGACTTAGACATTTTACATAATAGCAAGAATAATGTTTCTTGGGTACTTTTCTTATTTCAAGAATTGGAACCAACGTACATATATCTGACCAAGACCCATTTGTATTTTGACAAGTAAATTTAATTCTGTCACCTGACCTTGACATTAATTTTCGATTTGAATGACTTGGTTGAATTTTGATCTTACGTTTTAATTATTTGCAAAGGATTTGGAAATGAATATTTGAAAAGCATTCTACTAATATTTATAATCATTTCAGGTGACCTTGATCTCATTTTAATGTCCCAACAACTCAGAAACCGACGTCGAAAATTTCACGTCGTGTACAAGTCTCGAATCTTGAACATTCATTAGTGAATATTACTTATGGTGCTAGACATTTCTTAGTTATAATATCCGACATTTGAAGACCTATCATTTACTGCATAGACTTTGAATGAATGGTCCAGCGACTTAGACATTTTACATAATAGCAAGAATAATGTTTCTTGGGTACTTTTCTTATTTCAAGAATTGGGGTCTAGGAAGGCCTTGTGTTAGCTATATAGAATATATACATTTTTAGCCATTGCAGGTGACCTTGATCTTATTTTCATGTCCCAACAGCTCAGAAACTGACGTCGAGAATTTCATGTCCAAATATTTTAAGCAACTCCAGGACTACAGCAGGTCATAAGTGAATGAAACTTTTGATGCCAGGTACTTTCTTGTTATACATGTAATATCCGACATCATTTACCCAAGACTTTGAGTTAATGGTTCAGTGACTAGGATACTTTTCTTCTCTCAAGAACTGAGGTATCATGAGAAAGACCTTGAGTTCTAAGGCGGTGCTAGAAGCAGAGGTACCAATAAGGTATCCGAATGTCAAAAGTCCAAAAGGTCAGAGACAAAACCAGTAAACACCAACAAGAACGGGACAAAAACAGACAACATGTAAAACATGGAAACACAAAATAACTGAATGAATATCAATCAACAACGCGAACTCCAGTCGAAACAGGTGCTTCGGAAGAGTAAGCAGTTCCTGGGAAAGGAAACATTATTTTGTACTTTAAGCATCCGTACTTGTTATGTTTAATATTTTATGCAGTATGTTTGGCCAGAGGTGTGGTTGGGGCTACTTGACAATAACTTTAGTAATACAGTGTCGATAATCCTTCAAAAATGGACCCTGTTTAAGACATGGAGAATGAAAAAATCACACACTGTTTATGACAAAAACGGCAAAAACTAGATCATGTTAAAGACACAATTTATTTAATGTATTTGCGTGTTGTAATAAAGGTCAATAGAATACATGTTATATTAAGAGGTGTTATTACAATTTATAATCCCACATGCAACTGATCAATCCTGAAAGCTTGACAACAGGGGGGCTATATGGAAAAAGTTACCTTGTTCAAGACAGAAGTTGTGAAAAGGATACCCTGCTGCCCTGTTTAAGACGAACAGATTGCAAAAACATGACCCATTCTTGTGGCACACTCATATATAAAAAATAGCAAGTAGCACCCCCGGGTATGGTTGTTTCATTCTTTTAATTCATGATATAAAATCCAAAGGTTTGTGATGCAACACTATTCTTTTAAAAATGCCAAATATATTTCTATGTTAACCCACGTTTTAATAGAATGTGAATCGTTCCGTGACACAATTTTAAAAGCAACTATGTATGCTGTGCACCATTTAAAAATCTGGGTAGCAAACATTTGTTTAGGTTATGAAGCTTTACCTATACAACAGATTTCATTGGGTTGAGTTGTCAGACCCCTTTTACGGTTTTTGCGTTATTCCAATAACAGACAAACCTAACAGACAAACGTAGTGTTTAGCCTCGAACTATTATTGACATAAACAAGAGGCTCCCATGAGCCTGAATCTGTCACTGTTCTTTAACCAGTTTTACAACACTTGAGTTAGCTTCGAAGGAACATTTAGCAATGGTTTTTAATCTAAAATGCAATCACGTAAAACTATATGTTTACCCTTTTAAGAGACAAACAAGCTTCTTAAGTTTAGCATTTATTCAAGCAACGGCTTTTCTCTATTTGAATATGAAATAATCTGTACCAATTTAGGACCATTATTGTGATATTCAGTTTCGTCTTTTCTTCTTGGACATTTACATTTGATCATCCCAGTTTCTGAGTTTTGATATTGCCTTTTTTTTTCAATGTTGAAGTTATATGAGCACCCCTGTTTAAAAACTTGGTATGTATATCCCCCTATGACCTTGGAATTATAGTTTAATGACTTTATTTTTAGTGGTACTTATACAGGTAGAGTCAAAGTTTGATTTTTTCAATAGTTTATAATGTTTATTATTTATTTATTGATTATTCTGATATTGAGTATAGACAGGCAAGTGTTAATTCTTGCAAATGATAGGGTTTTAAAATCAGTAAACAAAATGTGAAAAAATATGTGTTTATGATTAGTGTTGGGCAAAATAGGAGCATTGTGAGTAAATAACTTTGGTACAAATCAGAAACATTGTGGCTGAATAACTTTGGTACAAATCAGGAGCATTGTGAATGAAATACTTTGGTACAAACATTATGACTGAATCACTTTGGTACAAATCATGAACATTGTGACTGAATAATTTTGGTACAAATCAGAAGCATTGTGACTGAATAACTTTGGTACAATCAGGAGCATTGTGACTGAATAACTTAGGTATATATCAGGAGCATTGTGACTGAATAACTTTGGTACAAATCAGGAGCATTGTGACTGAATAACTTTGGTACAAATCAGGAATAATGTGACAGAATAACTTTGGTACAAATCAGGAGCATTGTGACTGAATAACTAAGGTACATATCAGGAGCATTGTGACTGAAATACTTTGGTACAAATCAGGACCATTGTGACTGAATAACTTAGGTACAAATCAGAAACATTGTGACTGAATTACTTTGGTACAAATCAGGAATATTGTGACTGAATAACTTTGGTACAAATCAGGAGCATTGTGACTGAACAACTAAGGTACATATCAGGACCATTGTGACTGAAATACTTTGGTACAAATCAGGAGCATTGTGACTGAATAACTTTGGTACAAATCAGGAATATTGTGACTGAATAACTTTGGTACAAATCAGGAGCATTGTGACTGAATAACTAAGGTACATATCAGGAGCATTGTGACTGAAATACTTTGGTACAAATCAGGACCATTGTGACTGAATAACTTAGTTACAAATCAGAAACATTGTGACTGAATTACTTTGGTACAAATCAAAAGCATTGTGTGACTCAATAACTAAGGTACATATCAGGAGCATTGTGACTGAAATACTTTGGTACAAATCAGGACCATTGTGACTGAATAACTTAGGTACAAATCAGAAACATTGTGACTGAATTACTTTGGTACAAATCAGGAATATTGTGACTGAATAACTTTGGTACAAATCAGGAACATTGTGACTGAATAACTTAGGTACAAATCAGGACCATTGTGACTGAATTACTGGTACAAATCAGGAACATTGTGAATGAATAATTTTGGTACAAATCAGGAGCATTGTGACTGAATAACTAAGGTAGTCATCAGTAATAAGCGGCTTTTTTCTTTGATCTCATCTGCCTGATATTTTTTAGTATCATGGACAGTCCGTGATACAAGAAAATATCAGGTGGGAGCACTTGATAACTGTGACGTCATTACCGATAAAAAGAATATTATATACTTTCCTTTTTGGTACTATCCACATCTTGTCTCGTATCAGACTCGTCTGATACTCACCTAGATATAGATAGTATCAAAAAGGAAAGTACATAATATTCTATATATATCAGGAGCATTGTGACTGAATAACTTTGGTACAAATCAGGACCATTGTGACTGAATAACTTTGGTACAAATCAGGAACATTGTGACTGAATAACTTAGGTACATATCAGGAGCATTGTGACTGAATAACTTTGGTACGAATCAGGACCATTGTGACTGAATAACTTTGGTACGAATCAGGAACATTGTGACTGAATAACTTAGGTACATATCAGGAGCATTGTGACTGAATAACTTAGGTACATATCAGGAGCATTGTGACTGAATAACTTTGGTACGAATCAGGAGCATTGTGACTGAATAACTTTGGTACGAATCAGGAGCATTGTGACTGAATAACTTTGGTACAAATCAGGAGCAAAGTGACTGAATAACTTTGGTACAAATCAGGAACATTGTGACTGAATAACTTAGGTACATATCAGGAGCATTGTGACTGAATAACTTAGGTACATATCAGGAGCATTGTGACTGAATAACTTTGGTACGAATCAGGAGCATTGTGACAGAATAACTTTGGTACAAATCAGGAGCATTGTGACTGAATAACTTTGGTACAAATCAGGAGCATTGTGACTGAATAACTTAGTACAAATCTGGAACATTGTGACTGAATAACTTTCGAAATCAAAATCATTGTGACTGAATTACTTTGGTACAAATCAGGAACATTTGTGACTGAATAACTTTGGTACAAATCAGGAGCATTGTGACTGAATAACTTAGGGTAAATATCAGGAGCATTGTGACTGAATAACTTTGGTACAAATCAGGAGCATTGTGACTGAATAACTTTGGTACAAATCAGGAACATTGTGACTGAATAACTTGGGTACATATCAGGAGCATTGTGACTGAATAACTTTGGTACGAATCAGGAGCATTGTGACTGAATAACTTAGTACAAATCTTGAACATTGTGACTGAATATCTTTCGTACAAATCAGAATCATTGTGACTGAATTACTTTGGTACAAATCAGGAACATTTGTGACTGAATAACTTTGGTACAAATCAGGAGCATTGTGACTGAATAACTTAGGGTAAATATCAGGAGCATTGTGACTGAATAACTTTGGTACAAATCAGGACCATTGTGACTGAATAACTTTGGTACAAATCAGGAACATTGTGACTGAATAACTTAGGTACATATCAGGAGCATTGTGACTGAATAACTTTGGTACGAATCAGGACCATTGTGACTGAATAACTTTGGTACGAATCAGGAACATTGTGACTGAATAACTTAGGTACATATCAGGAGCATTGTGACTGAATAACTTAGGTACATATCAGGAGCATTGTGACTGAATAACTTTGGTACGAATCAGGAGCATTGTGACTGAATAACTTTGGTACGAATCAGGAGCATTGTGACTGAATAACTTTGGTACAAATCAGGAGCATTGTGACTGAATAACTTTGGTACAAATCAGGAACATTGTGACTGAATAACTTAGGTACATATCAGGAGCATTGTGACTGAATAACTTAGGTACATATCAGGAGCATTGTGACTGAATAACTTTGGTACGAATCAGGAGCATTGTGACAGAATAACTTTGGTACAAATCAGGAGCATTGTGACTGAATAACTTTGGTACAAATCAGGAGCATTGTGACTGAATAACTTAGTACAAATCTGGAACATTGTGACTGAATAACTTTCGAAATCAAAATCATTGTGACTGAATTACTTTGGTACAAATCAGGAACATTTGTGACTGAATAACTTTGGTACAAATCAGGAGCATTGTGACTGAATAACTTAGGGTAAATATCAGGAGCATTGTGACTGAATAACTTTGGTACAAATCAGGAGCATTGTGACTGAATAACTTTGGTACAAATCAGGAACATTGTGACTGAATAACTTGGGTACATATCAGGAGCATTGTGACTGAATAACTTTGGTACGAATCAGGAGCATTCTGACTGAATAACTTAGTACAAATCTTGAACATTGTGACTGAATATCTTTCGTACAAATCAGAATCATTGTGACTGAATTACTTTGGTACAAATCAGGAACATTTGTGACTGAATAACTTTGGTACAAATCAGGAGCATTTTGACTGAATAACTTAGGGTAAATATCAGGAGCATTGTGACTGAATAACTTTGGTACAAATCAGGAGCATTGTGACTGAATAACTTTGGTACAAATCAGGAACATTGTGACTGAATAACTTGGGTACATATCAGGAGCATTGTGACTGAATAACTTTGGTACGAATCAGGAGCATTGTGACTGAATAACTTAGTACAAATCTTGAACATTGTGACTGAATATCTTTCGTACAAATCAGAATCATTGTGACTGAATTACTTTGGTACAAATCAGGAACATTTGTGACTGAATAACTTTGGTACAAATCAGAAACATTGTGACTGAATTACTTTGGTACAAATCAGGAACATTGTGACTGAATAAATTTGGTACAGATAGGTGCACACATAACCTGTACGGAAGTTAACATTAAGTTAACATTGTGACTGCTTTCCATCTCTGCTCATATCTGCTCTAGTAGACATTCAAGTTAACTTGCGTTAACTCATGTCTGGTCAAAGCAGACTTGTGACAGCTTTTCTATGACTGGTCATAACCAGTCAGAAAGACATGACTGCTTTTACCAGACCAGTCATTGCAAAAAGTCTGCTCTTACCAGACATGTTTAATAATGCAATGGTTTAATTTAATATAAAAAAAAACTGTCTAACATGAAAAAAATAGTTTCAAATACAGTTTAGGCATAAGAACATAAAATTCATCCTTTTAAATTCAGTTTTAAAAGCAGAAATTTCACGAAGTTAACTTGACCCGACCTGTCATAATTATGTGACTGCTTTTAAGAGCAGACATGGAATTATGACTGCTTTTCAAGTCGATCAAAAGCTCACCAGAGCTTATGTTATTTGTATATTACTAATCGACTATAAATAAAGCTTATTTGATTTGATTTGATATTTGAACTTGGAACCAGTCGCGCGTCTGCTCAAAGCAGTCACATGACCAATTGCAAGTGAACTTCAAGTTAACTTGATGTCTGCTTCTCAATTTAACTTACAGTACAGGTTATGGTGCACCTATCTGTACAAATCAGGAGCATTGTGACTGAAATACTTTGGTACAAACATTATGACAGAATTGATTTGGTACAAATAAGGAGCATTGTTACTTTATTACTTTGGTACAAATCAGGAGCATTGATACAGAATCACTTTGGTTTGTTTATAATAGGGCAAAGACAAAACCAGTAAACATGAACAAAATTAGTACAAAGACACAGACAACATAAAAACAACTATACAGCAATCAACATGAACTCAAGTTGTAACAAAAAATAACAAGAGGCTCCCAGGAGCCTAAATCGCTCACCTGGTCTTGATGTCAACCCTATATTTTGTAGAGCTAAATGAGCTGAACATTTAAGCAAGCAACAGTTTTTTCTTTATCTACTATAGTTTTCATTCTATAGGCCAAAAACACGAAAAACCATTATTTAAGGGGCCGTAACCCCTATAAGGGGTCATCTGACAACTTCAACCCTAGGAGACTTTTGTAGAGCTTTATGTGCTGAACATTTAAGCAAGCAACAGCTTTTCTCTATCTGCTATAGTTTTCATTCTAAAGGCCAAAAACATGAAAAAGGTTATTTTAGGGGCCGTAACCCCTATTAAGGGTCATCAGACGACCTCGATCCTATGGAGACTTTTGTAGAGCTAAATGAGCTGAACATTTAAGCAAGCAACAGCTTTTCTCTATCTGCTATAGTTTTCTTTCTATAGGCCAAAAACATGAAAAAACACCATTTTAAGGGCCGTAACCCCTATAAGGGGTCATCTGACAACTTTGACCCTATGGAGACTTTTGTAGAGCTAAATGAGCTGAGCATTTAAGCAAGCAACAGCTTTTCTCTATCTGCTATAGTTTTCTTTCTATAGGCCAAAAACATGAAAAAACATCATTTAAGGGGCTGTAACCCCTATAAGGGATCATCTGACAACTTCGACCCTATGGAAACTTTTGTACAGCTAAATTAGCTGAACATTTAAGCAAGCAACAGCTTCTCTCTATCTGCAATAGTTTTCATTCAATAGGCCAAAAACATGAAAAAACATTAATTCAAGGGCCGTAACCCCTATAAGGGGTCATCTGACAACTTCGACCCTATGGAGACTTTTGTAGAGCTAAATGAGCTGAACATTTAAGCAAGCAACAGCTTTTCTCTATCTGCAATAGTTTCCATTCTATAGGGCAAAAACATGAAAAAACGCTATTTTTCACCTTTAAAGGGCTGTAACCCCTATAAGGAGTCATCTGACAACTTGGACCAAATGGAGACTTTTGTAGAGCTTTTGATGCTGAAGCAGTAGGGTGGCATCAGATTTCATCTATCTCTTATACTTTTTGATTAACAAGCCAAAACAGTAGTCTGACCCCCCTGGTCTATTTTTAGCAATGGCGGCCATGTTTTTCGACAAATCAAAAATCCCCACATCAGTTCTGTGGGGGATACCCTAAGGTACCATCAGACCAAATCTGGTTCGAATGTGTTCAGCCGTTTCAGAGGAGAAGAAGTTTGAAGAAAAGTTAACGATGACGGACGACGACGACGGACGCCAAGTGATGGCAATAGCTCACATGGCCTTTGGCCAGGTGAGCTAATAAAAAGTAAGCAGTTCCTGCCTGCTAAAGCACATCTGTTGTGTTGATAATGATCAAAACAGCATTTCAAATTTGATTAAGGAGGAAAAACAAAATCAGCACTCATCTGAGATAAAGAAATTCCAGATTTGTCTATGAGCACATAAGGTCTTCCATAAAATTTCTTGAGAGAAGACAACAACCGAGGAGCAAACATTATTTGGTTTTAATCCCACAAGCTCTGGAATCACCAATCAGTTGCGATACATAAAATCCATTAGCTGGAGCATACTGAATATTGCTACATAAGAAGGGAAAGTTGAGGTAATCACGTTTGTCATAGATCTAGGTTTGTTGAGAGTCTTCCCTGAGTTTCTATTTTGAGATGTAGATCCAAATATCCTAGAATCTGTTGTGTACTAATCACAAACATAGTGATAGAATTACTTTGGATTGTACAGGAACATACTAGTTGAATGTTTTGCAATGATTAAAAACTAAGCTTAATTATCAAGCATCAATGCCTAACATATTTTTTTTTCACTATATGGTCAAAAGGATCAA
>CAXARO010001684.1:0-35741 GCA_963971305.1 Arcuatula senhousia
ATACAACGGACATATTTAATTATATAACATGTTTAATATATGAAATATCTTAATAGGCTAAGCTTGTTAACAGTATATAGTATTGTTCCTTTCAGAGTAACATAAGGTACGGAATGGAAGTGATCCCGTTACGCTGGAAAAGCATTAACCCAGAGATGGAAGACAGAAATGAAAGCCAAATAAGACAATGTGAATGATATAGCAATCTATTATAACAATAGACTTAAGGGATCGTTATTTCATGTTAAACGAATGTTCAAGGCAAATAAAATGAGATAATTAAAATGTGTACTTTGTTGACATGTTAAATTTTTTATACAAATTGCCCTAATTCTTGTTTGGTATTGCTTTCTTTGTGAATTTCCTTTCGTTAGCAATTCAAGGGACACTGATGCCCTAGTGGGTTCGCTCACGTGAGTTGCATACGAGGGGATTTTCTCCTTTAGGTGTTACAAAATTGGTATATACTAGTATTTGAATTAAACTGGTCTTTAGTAAATATGATTTTTATTCCATTTATTTTGCTTTAATGTTATAGTTACACACCGATATGATTTTCATCTAACTATATAATAATAGGGAATCTCAGGAACTTGTTTACACTTGAAGGAGAGATCCCTTCGTTTTGCAAACTCACGTGCAGATCGGAAAAGAAACTTGAAATAGTGGATGTATACCTTCGCATGTGTCAGACTTAGATTTGTGTTGGTGCTTAATATGAGATTGTTGTATAATGATCGCAAAAGCCATTACAATCAGTTTGTAATACAGGTTTTATTAGATAAACCCTTGTCCTTGTCATATCGTGTTTATATGAGGTGTTTTATTTTATTTTTTGAGTTTTGGGAAGAGAGCTAAAGGTGGTTTATTGTCGTTTCGTTATGAAATTTGCATCTTGTAAGCTGTCGAGTTTTACTTCCCATAACTTAACATGAACTGAAAGCATAAAGATAGCAGACACTGAGGATATGGGTATAGTCTCATTGACTGATGACGTAGGCGGAAGTTCATGTTACTCATTCTCATTATTTTAATATCCATGCTTATGGATAGACAGTAGATGTGATGATTGTCATACACGTCAGTTACAGTGTCACTTAGCTTAGATATGAGGTGGTTTCCTTACCCACCCTTCCCGCCCTTTAAAACCAATAGATGGGTGTTTTAGACAGAGATACACCAAATGTGGACAATTTGTTAATATATTAGTAATATATACATATTTTGCCTTGAAGAAATTTTTTATTGACGGGGAAGTAAAATATATTACATCGAACAAGAATTGGTGTAAATTGTCCACATTTTGGTGTACGTATCTTTATGTTTTCAGTTCTACGCTTCGAGTTTTACTTCCCATAACTTAACATGAACTGAAAGCATAAAGATAGCAGACACTGAGGATATGGGTAAATTTTCAGTGATCACGTGACCTTCACGTACCGAGCACTTCAAAAGCTATTTCCCGGCTTAGTTTGGTGCTCGCAGTGCCATTGTAGGATTAGGCGTAAATATACGCTAATCCTATGTATGAATAAGTTAATATATACTCACAAATAAGAATTTATCCACACGATATTAAAGAATGAACACTACTGTGATTTAGTTCTTCTGCTTTTTCAATCCCGCCAAACTCAACTACACTGGTTCCTCTACCAGACACTTAACCATAACAGTCGCTTCTGTGATTCTGGGATACAGTCCAGCGGTTCACCCTAGAACCGTAATCCATGTACTATACAACAACGTACCATATTCCCAACAAAGTTGTACTTTTCGTCTTTCTTACACTTGGACTATTTTTGTGCTCTTAACAAAACCATAGCATCTTAACAATTGAATAAACCAGCTAGAAAATTGAAATATGATCTTTGGCTGTAAAGCTTTTATTGAAATAAGCAGAAAAAATAAATATATCTTCCAGAAAGCTGGTTCAGACCATTATTTCATTTGATGGACAAGTTAATATCAACTTTAAAACGACTCCCTGGCCAGGAAACTATTAAGAATATCTTGCACAAAGTTGCAAATAAAGGCAACCCTATTAAATTCAAAAACGAAATTTCGGTCGGCAAGACTAAAATTATTAGAAAGATTTACTTGCTAAACCAATAAATTTCACCATTTAGCAGCCTTCAAAGAGGTCAGTAGGCGCTGCTCGTAGTTTTGTGATTGGCTCAAGGTAAAAATAAAGCTGTTGATTCATTGAACCCATGCAGTTAACTATTCTGTAGCATCCACGACCGCTGAACCCTATCACAAGCAAACTTTTGTATTCATCTGGCATTATAGTAATTACAAATTTATACCCACGTTTCAAAGACGGGTATCCTGTTTTACTCCTCTCCATTCGTACATCCGTCCTTCCGTATTTTCTTATACATGGCGTAAAGGTCTGATATTTTGTATATAGCTTTATTCTATTATAGTACTACATGTATATGGTTTTTAGCGATTTAATACTTCAACGACTGTCTCCTGTTTACTTTACTGAAAAGTTAGTTTTTTTATATATATATAGTGGGCTGTCATGCAACATTCTTGTCACAGTTTTGTTACCAACTAGCCCGTAATATCTCATATACATGTAGTACCATAGGGTAGATGATAATGAGATGTTGAACTAATGTGAGCGACACAACCTACAATATGAACGACAATTTAAAAAAATCCACAACGGAAAACTGCATGCAGCTTCCAATGTGACAAGAGGTTGCTGCTCACGGTTTTGTAATTGATTGGATTGGTGTGCATTTTTCTTTGCTACAGATGTTTAAAATGACCAATTTTTACGATTTTGTTTATTTAGAAAAGTCCAAGCGTTTATTGATTGGCCGAACCAATAGATTTTCAACACGTCAGTAGAGTGTAAACCACAACAAAAAGTCATGCTACTTTTAAGTACACTGCATGTAGTTGTTGTATTGTATAATCAGGGAGAAGACATTCAATAAGTTGGTATATCAACTTATTGTCCAATCCATTTGCTATACTTGCAATAAAATCATCTAAAATTATCAAACTGAGGGAGCAACCCTTTGAATTTTATGGGGGGCTATGGATATTTTCTTCGTCCTGCCTTTTTATTTTCGGAAAAAGCTGAGCCTGAATTGTTTTGTGTGCGCACCATTTTATTATTATTTTTAAAGCTATTATAAAATTTCCAGCCAAAACTACCATCCTGTCTTCTTTTTTTATTCAAAACACTGTCCTTCCTTTTAATTTCTGGATTTTTGCCATCCTGCCTTTTTATTTCAAATTTCACAATAGACCCCTCCCCCAAAAAAATCAAATGGTCGATCCCTTAACAGTTCATAGTAGCAATCTTGGTAATCCTTTAGTTATATTTAGTTGGTTTTTTTTTTCAAACCGGATGTGCCGAGTGAGCGCAAGCGCACTAGGCACGAATTATTATGGGGCCAGAAATTAGATTCTTTTTTTTTTGTAATGGGGTTGCTCCCTTTCGTACATTAATTAGTAGGTTTAATAGCCAGCATTTACTGTTGAGCTAGGGCTCAATGGTAGAGCGTCTGACTACGAACCTCGAGGTCCCAGGTTCGAGTCCTGGTCAGGACATGTCGATTTTGTGAAGTATTTCATGCTCTCCGGTTACATTTTGAAATAGATTATAAAATTGACAGATTTAATAACTACAGATAAAATAGATTTTAAAATTGACTGATTTAATAACCACAGAAAAATTTCTTTTTAAAATATACAGGAGAATACGGAAGGAAAGTCAAAACTAAACTCTCTAAACATATTTTTCAAGGAAACTTTCGTTGTCAAAGAGATGAAATGATCTCGCCAAGTTCTCGCGAGAATGTTCATTGTAAACAGGTGCACTGTGAACCATCGTGATCAATAATTGTTACTATTTATTCAGTCAATGTATGACAATGTTTAAGACATTAACAATAAAACATTAAGCTTTATAATACTGAATAGTAAAAAAAAGATGGTCTTACCTAAGGTGAGCATGGAGATAGTTAATCCTGTGTATAACATAACATAAACTCATTCTAATGTATAAGATGATGAATGGGTTATCACCAGTTTATTTGTCCAATCTTATACATCCGTTTACTGTCTCTGTACATGACTATAACCTAAGGCAACCCATTAATACAGATAATGTGCGTTTGTCTGTTTGTAATACTATGGCCTACTCTAAGAGCTTTATATTTTCTACTATAAAACTTTGGAACAAGCTGCCTACATCAACCAAGCATAGCTCTTTTGTTGATGTTTTCAAAAAACATCTAAACTCAGCAAGTCCTAGTGCACCAGGGTACTTCAACATTGGGAACAGAAAAGAGAATATATGGCATTGCCAGTTAAGGTGTGAAGCTAGCAACTTGAATGCTCACTTGCATCTTCACTTGACAGACAATCCATATTGCCCACACTGTGGAGACATTATTGACAATACCCATCACTACTTATTAGCTTGTCCTCATTATCAAGTACAAAGGCGGTCACTACAGAGTGTTTGTGTGGAACTTCAAATTGATTTTAACTTGCAGATTTTACTGTTTGGTACAGATTCTCTTTCATTTGATAATAATATAAAGGTCATGCTGGCTGTCCACAAATTTATAAAAGGTACAAAACGTTTTTGGTAGTGAATTCACAGTGTAAAATTGCTGGGTATTATTTACTGACAGACATTACTTTATTAAATTATTTATCTTTTTCATTAAAAAAAATATATATTATTTTCAATATCATTTTCATTTTCCATACATTTCCATCCATTTTTACTTGATATATTTATAATATAATTTTATAAATTTATAAATTCTCATAGCTATAGGTATGAAAATAATCTATTAAAATTAGATCTATTCTGGCTAACATACAGATGGGTCCAAACCTAACATGTACAAAAGTGAACCGGGAGCAAACATCTAGTTTACTTTTCTGGTTTGGTTTGGTTTGCTTGACCAAACAAAATAGCAAACCACAGTTTACTCAAAACAAACCGTGGTTCGCTTTTTTCTAGTTTGGTTTGGTTTGAAAAGCAAAGCAAACCAAACAAGGCGCCTGGTTCTGACCAAACCAAACTTTGACGCTGGTTTGGTTTGCTCTGAACAAACCAAACTAGGGTGCTGGTTTGGTTTGCTCTGACCAAACCAAACTAGGCGCTGGTTTGGTTTACTCTTACCAAATCAATCTAAAATGATGGTTAATATCTAAATCATATTAAATTCTTCAATTAAGCAAATGTTTCGGTATCAAAGTTTTACGAAAACAAATATAATGAAATGATGTCGGACGTCGTATTACTTCGATTCTTTGAATCATCTGCGCATGCTCATGGTTTGCTCGTAGAAAACCAAACCAAACCAAACCAGGCCGCTGGTTTGGTTTGCTCTAAAACTAGAAAACTTGGGTGCTGGTTTGGTTTACTCATAAAATACCAATATAATATGATGTTAAATGTTTCAATCAGAATTTGTAATTCGATTGGGACATTTAGTGAATAATATTTGTTCATGAAATGTAATAATTGTGTAACAGGAGGGTCGGATGCGCCACACCAGGTGTGCTACATCGTCCCCTCATGTCTGGCGAACTGTCGTGTACGGTTCGTCCGCAGGGATTGAGCTTAGGCAGAAGGCAATACTCCAGAGATGTTCAGATACTTTATTACAAAAATACAAAGTTACATATATTGTTAATTCAACAATCAAGCCAAAAGAACATAATTTAGAATTCAAGAGTGTCAACGCAAGAAAGCTTACTTGCATAAATATGACACCCTTTGAAGGTCCAAAGGTAGTGACATAGATGCCTCATGGTTCAATTCGAACCCAGTACAAAATATAAATAAAACAATTCAATAGTTCACAGTTCTCTTTCAATGTGGTGCATCGGTTCCATAATAACGGCAAAAGTCCATAAAATTCACAGTAATCATCACTTGAAATTGTCCTCAAATTAACGTAATATAATGTTCAAACGTCTCTAATAACACTAGTAGAAATCCTTCATGGAAATTTTGTAGAACTATAAAAGTTTTCTCGTCCAAGGGAGATCATCAATATGATTATTTCATTACACCCGTTACATTCCTCCCCTCTTAAGACTAAATTTGCTGAATGGAATGAAGCGTCAATTAAGTCCAGAGAATGAAATAATCTGTAAGCATCATCTTTACTTCTACTGTTAATGACCATTCTCTTCAGTTCTTAGACTGGACAATAACATCAGTCATACCATGACACTATAGCAAAGGCTTTTTCAGCCTTATCAGTGTTAGAACTCATCAGCATCAGTGCTGGAAGCAGAAAGCAGACTAAACACACATTAAACATCTTGTCATAATGAATAGAGTATTTACATATAGCTCAAACTGTTGCTTGATATAAACAGATGTGTGAAATATTTAACATAGCCAGTAGGCACCGATACTAATATATTCTCAAGTCCTATTAACTTATAAAAGCTGAACTATGCAAATATCTCGTAAAGTTTACGTACAATGTAACAATCCACATAGATAATGAGACACCCTTGGTCTCTAACAACACAGTTGTCTAGATAAGATATACCCCTACTAATCATTTCGGAAGTCATCTTCTAACCTCTAGCAACTAACACATTCTCATCAACCATATGAGAATAACTACATCCAGTGAAAAGTTCATGTACCATAAAATAACTACTGCAAAATGATGATGCAAAAATACATTTAACCAATAAAATGTGTATGCAATATGAAAATAACTATTCAAAAATGATATTTTTCTCTAACTTACTGCTCAATGATCATAACACAATAAAATGATGTTTTACTGAAAAATCTATTCAAATGAAAATATACAAAGGAAAATCTCTGAACAATTTGACTTAATCAAAAATGCAGTTATAGAATCTGAACATCAAATCTAACATACATAAAATACTAACATATATACATGTGATCACATAAAAAATAAAATAGAGCTCTCCGAAATCTGAAAAATAGTTTTGCCAAAATTTGATGCCTGTGCACAGGTTCATCACGTTGCTTCACATCTTGGAGTACTAACACCTACCAATTTTCATCTCAATCCCCACAATGGCCACCAAAAATGTAACAGGAGGGTCGGATGCGCCACACCAGGTGTGCTACATCGTCCCCTCGTGTCTGGCGAACTGTCGTGTACGGTTCGTACCCAGGGATTGAGCTTAGGCAGAAGGCAATACTTCAGAGATGTTCAGATACTTTATTACAAAAATACAAAGTTACATATATTGTTAATTCAACAATCAAGCCAAAAGAATTACAAAAATACAAAGTTACATATATTGTTAATTCAACAATCAAGCCAAAAGAACATAATTTAGAATTCAAGAGTGTCAACGCAAGAAAGCTTACTTGCATAAATATGACACCCTTTGAAGGTCCAAAGGTAGTGACATAGATGCCTCATGGTTCAATTCGAACCCAGTACAAAATATAAATAAAACAATTCAATAGTTCACATTTCTCTTTCAATGTGGTGCATCGGTTCCATAATAACGGCAAAAGTCCATAAAATTCACAGTAATCATCACTTGAAATTGTCCTCAAATTAACGTAATATAATGTTCAAACGTCTCTAATAACACTAGTAGAAATCCTTCATGGAAATTTTGTAGAACTATAAAAGTTTTCTCGTCCAAGGGAGATCATCAATATGATTATTTCATTACACCCGTTACAATTGTGAAATAGTTCGGACAATCTTTTGCATCGATTATGAATCATTTGCGCATGCCTGCAGTTTGCCAAACCAAACTAGGGCGCTGATTTGGTTTGCTTTTTAAAGTTTGGTTTGCTCTGACCAAACCAAACCAGCCGTCAGGTTTACTTTTCAAGTAAACATATAAGTAAAGTAAACCAAACAAAGTGAAAAGTGAACTTAGACCAAACTTTTGGTTTGCTGTTTTAGTTTGGTTCGCATACAGGTTAGGTTTGGACCCGTCTGCAAATTGCAAAGTTCGATTGAAAATGTCAGATTTAATTAAATAATAAGCATAATGACTTTTGATTTAAAAAGATAAATCTAATACCAAATTAAAATAGATATAATTATTTTGATACGAATAGAGTTATCTTTCTTTTCATGAAATCTGTTACAATTGCTTATGTTTATCATGTTTGTATTTATATATATCACCAATCTGCATGTTGTATGTTGCCTTTAAGGAGAGGATGTATATAGGCTATGCCTGCTATCCAATCCTTTTCACTTTTGTTAAATAAAATATGTTTAAAATAAAAAAAAATTAATCCTGTGTATGTGTCTTGCATTGATTTGAAACCAGTCGTCATTTTCTGTCAGGTTTTTATCTTCTCAAACCAATACCTTGAATAAGATATATTGGTATACAGAAAATCTTCAAAAACCAGACAGAAAAAGTTGGTCACTTTTGTTTGTTTACTGTCTGCTGAAGCACGAACCGGGAAATGACGTCACAGATTACGTAAAGCTAAAATATATTATTTCAACAGTCCAGGCACTTACTATTTATTGTAATATTACAAAGTAAAGTAATATTACAGTAGACAATAATTTAACTATATTACACGATTTTGTAAAATAAGGCAATAATTGGGTAGTTTCCCTTTGTCCATACGATTTTTCTTTTTTGTAAATAAACATAAGGGACAAAACCTCATATATTTTCATGAAAAATGAGCAAACAAATGAAAACAGATTATCTTTCTTTACTACAAAAATCGCGTTATCGTATGTACGAAAAAATACTAGTATATTTAATAAGGCCGGGAAAAGTTTTCATTTGAGTGTTTTATATGTTTTAAATGCAGATTTTATAATATACCATGTATGTTATAAGTACTAAGTAGGTACAACAAAGTATGGCCTTGCAACTTCGTCCTTATGGGCAAACTGAATTTAGTTATATTTCATGCACAAAATATCAAATTTAATGCACAAAACATCAAATAAAAGACAGATGCTTTGTTAACCTTTAAAAATATTTTTTTTTGTTTATCTTTAATTGTCCTAAATATGTGTCTTAATTACAATTTGAAAGCATTTAAATTGTCGTCATGGATCCGTCAATATTTGAAAAAATAAATCATGTGAAGCAACTTTTGGTTTCATAAGGAAGCTTTTGCCAATTAAACAAAAGCACTGAAAAAGGCACTATCTCTGTTTTAGCATTTATTTTAACACACTTTCAAAGTGTCCAGCAGATCTTTTTTCCGGAAGGGCGGGGATAGGGGGGATAGCATCTAAAACATCTCAGTCTTACTTGTCAAGTAAGTTGTTGTTGTTCATTTATCAAAATCATTTCAATATGTGGATCGTGTCTTTCTGGCACATATTCCATATCTTTCGTTTTAATATTCAAGATAACAAACATTATTCATATAGAATTTTTCTTAGTTCTAATAATGAATTGTAGGATGAGTACAGAGAACTTACGGGAGTGTAAACTTTTTTTCAAACGCACGATGTCAGACGTACGACCGACCTTTCTTAATCTTTCCTGAAAGGACTAGAAATAAACACATTTGGAAAGAAAAGTCTCATTGAAATTGTTTAAATCCACCAAATGCAATCATCGAATAGACGTACCCCTGTCAACATTGTATTGTACGATATATAAAAATGACAAATCATTATCTATGTAAAAATGTTGTGCACCTAAATAAAGGAAAAAACGATCTTGAATTTGTCTCAATGCACTATTGAGTATTCGTAATTCATTTATTATAGATGTTGCAAAAAAGCGAATTTATAACAGGTAAAAAAAACTATTACTGTTCATAAAGTCACAGAGTCCAACGCACCTCACTGAAAGTTAAGGACGACCCTAGCATCGTAGATCCTACATGTATTTCATACGAAAAATTATTTCACTTCGACGATTTTAGCACAAGTAAAAATTATTGCAATCGATACGCGTGTTGAATTTGTCAGAGATAATTGTCAAGTACTTTTTCAGTTGTTTATAAGATTCATAACCGTGTGTTGTTTGTGGTCATTCAACCTAAAGAATTTTTAAAATCAAGATCAATCGGTTTACCAGATACATTTTTCTCAAAAGCAGACATGAACAGAGTGACCTTTCCTATTTACTGTCTGATAATTAGTGCACATGTTATAATAATCATAATTCTTAAAGAAATGCTAAAAATATATGTTTCACACTAACCGTGTGACTAGGTGATAAATTAAACATGTATAAGTGATCAGCTATTAGATTTTTATAGAGGAAGGGCTTCAACCTGTCTTTTTATTTTTTGACAAATTTTACGTAGCGTGGCATTTTCATAAGATTATTTTATTATAGTCTGTGCAACCAAAAACGCCATCCTGAAGAAAGATTTAAATTGATCTATAAAATAATGCTCTTAAAAAATACATAACTAAAACAAAAACAACAAAAAATCAAAGCGTCCCTCTTATCGTAAAGAAAATGTTGCATGCTACGTTGTACATTTTAAATGCAAGAGCATAAAGTACTTATTAACACTTTGTCACGATCGCAAATTATATTAATTTACAGTATCAAAACTAATTCAGTCTTATTATATTGCTTGATATGCCCTAATGGTCCCTATGATAAGGAAATAAAGATTATTTTTTAAATTTTTTTATGTTTTTTTTTTTTTTTGCTGACACTATCGTATATATTTTTTGAATACCATATTTTACAGTATATCATAAGTATATGCGTGCATGGGGTCAACAACCGGTTGAGCATTTTTTGTATTTGAAAACATGTTGGCTATTTTCTGGCTATTTCAAGCGCGAACATTTTTGAACACGTAGTATCACAGAAGTCCACTGTTTTCGATCTTTAACATGTTTAAAGAATTTTCTTATTCAGCGCTATGAAAAAGTTAACGAGATTACAAAATATTATTTGATAATGTATATTGCCACAGTCAAAAACAATATAGACAATGATTCTTGTTGATAGGGGAATATTTTCTAAAATTTTTATCTAAATTAATGAAATAAGGTAAAGTTGTCCTTTATGAAATATCAATAGAAAAATCTTAATTTTTGCCAATTTTACAGAAAAACAAGAATTGGTTAGAAAATATCATTCATTCTCTGTCTATCATATCTTCAGGAGAAACGCATTTGAACTATCCGGGTTTCGGGCAGGGATATGCTTGCCGGTAAACACACTAGGTAAACGCTGTCCGCGAGAGCAAAGATATTTCGCGTTTTCACTGTACGGATATTTCGGGTTATTGTTGACATTGGACACCAGGACTAAAACCGGCGTTTATATTAACTATATGAAGCATGAAATTGTATATGCTGTTCCTATGTCTTTGTTAAAGATCAATTTCCATCTCCTTTAAGTTTTAATGATTTTTTTTGTGCTTTATCGACAATATTTTTAAATTTTTAGCAGAGGTATGCATTTTAAATAATTTACGGAGAATTTACCCTTTTTCCAATTTTTTTTTAATGAACGGAGATTCAAAACACTTCAAAATAGGATTACTGTTTATACAAAATGCAATTACACCCCTTCTTCCTTATCATACATCGTAGAAAATGCTCATAACAGAGAACCTACTGTACTGATATTTCCTGTTCCGATTTGCCTGTCAAAATCTTACTGTACTGTTATTTCTGTTAAACTGTACTGATATTCTGTGTTCTTGAAAATTTGAATCGTATATTAAAAAACAGACTTCGAGTTGCAAGATTGACTTACTTTCATATATACATGCAAGGCAATGTAACTTGTAACATATACTACATCCTGTTTTCCGAATGGTCGAGTTGGAGTATCCATAGCACGACCTGATGCAACCCCTTGTTACACAATACAATCATATTACAGCCAGATAGCTATAGGCAAGACAAATAGTAATTATTCTAATAGTTTACCTTTGTTTGTCCCCCGCCGCAACGCGGGACGGGGACAGAAAAATGCCGGGCGTCTGTCCGTTCGTGTGTGTGTGCGTGCGTGCGTCTGTCCGTCACAATTTTTTTTCGTAAAAGTTTTCTCAGCAACTATTAATAATAGGCTTTTGATATTTGGTATGCAGTTTCAGGTAGGGGTCCTTTATGATGAGATGCGTTTTCAGATCCGTCGCTCATCTACTTCCTGTTTAACGAGCCGACTTAGATTTTCCCCCACTCAACGGGTGGGGACCTAGTATCTGTTCTTGTTTTGTAATGGATATTGATACATTTGTTTTTTAATCAAAGAACATTGCAATCTAAATTATACCCAAAAAACTACTGGATAATCGACTGGTATGTACTTTCTTCTCAACTCAATTACACGATTAATACTACAGTCACGTGCATAAACAAACAAAATGAAATTCATGTTCAAACCCTTTCATTCATTAGTTTAAAATTGTTCACCCCATAAGAATATTTCTTGATCTTCCTAAATGTACTTCAACATTGTTCTATGGGGAATTTATTGTTATGGAATCTGCTTATGCAAATGCGCGACTTCGACTCAAGATGTAGCACATATGCCTCTGGTGTCGGTCCCTAATTTCAATAAATGTGTGGTATAAACCCGTGCGTGATAGGCCTGCACCAGTGCTAATCTTCTCGTTGAAGTCCAGTCACAGAGCACTTAAAACCTGACGTCGGGTCAGGTCGCTTAATCTGCAGAGCGACTGGGTTAAGTGCCCAAGATGGTTGAGTGGGATAACCCTGTCACAATGAATGCCGGAATTGTCAGGCTATAATGCGGAAACCCTGACAGCTAACATAGTGGTACTCGGTGTAGCCGGGGAAAATGTCACATTCCTCTCACGTTAAAGAACCATACTGCAGGACTGAATAAGAGTAGGACCCATATGATCCCCTGCAGTAGGCTAAATTGCCAGATTCAACCCATTCCTCCTTTTTTTCAGTGACAGTTAAAACTATATTCACCCATAGGTGTTGTGTCTCTACTTCACCATCATTTGATGGAAAATGTGGAATAAGTGTACGCGACACAACTTACAATATAAACGGCAGTTTATGTTCACTTTATCACCCTTTTCATGTTGTTTTCTCTGCTTGAGATTAAAGCCATACCTGTCTTACCTTATTGGTATAGTATAAAATATTTCTATCTGTGGTCTCTGTAGCATCACGATAGGGATTTATTTAATGCAAGAGCTTAATTGTAAAAGAATGCATTTTAACGTATTTTGACACTTATTTAAGAATATATTTAAAGATGATACTTTTAGATTGGTTATTTCTTTTGATTTGGATTTAACATAACACTTGATTTTCAAAGAGGGATCTGTTTTCTTCTTTTTAAAAATATTTAAATAAGAATATGATACCCGAAATAACAGTACAATGTTGATAGATTAATACACGAAGTAACAGTACAGAATGATTTCATGAACACAGAATAACAGTACAGTCAATATTTTAAGATTGCTGAATTTCAGTTAATGATCTATAAGATTAGTAATTTTATGAATTATACCGACTAAAGATTTTATTAACATTCATTTACACTAGCTTTTACTTCAAACCCGTATATTTTTCATATGTAATAACTGTGTTTCCACTGTTTGTCTAGTAATTATGCTTTATTGGTTATTTTTCTTTTTTTTTTATGCTGATTTTTTCAAAGATTAACTAGATATGTCCAAGACAAATATTCAATGATTTAAATTTTTACAACAAGCAGTATTAAAAAGGTAAAAAATTACGCAAAATAACATGTTTAATGAACCACCCATGCAAGTAGACCAAACAACATGAAATATCAGTACAGAAAAAACGCGAAATATCATTTCTCTCGCGGACAGCGTTTACCTAGTGTGGTAAAAGTCCACTGTAAAGATCTGTAAAGAGCGGTCAGAAAACTGATATCGAGTAAGGCCGATTGCAAACAAAACGTGACCACTGATTGAATGCCGGGGTTATCAGACAAAATCATAATCGTACATGTACATCGGTCCAAAGTGGGAATACATTCACGTTTCTCGCAAATGAAAGAAGACTGAGGCTCAGGCAGACCCTTAGGATCACCATGCAAGCGGCTTTATTGCATGATAGATTTTCCTACGGCAGCGAAAAACCTCCCCGAAAGTCCGTGCGTCCCTATATCATCCACTTCGTCATCATTTCATATTTATAGTATAACTAACGAATGATTCCGAATATTTCCCTTATTCGGACTCTTGAGTTAGTTATACTATTTATTACGTAGATAAATCTTCGATTAAGGCTTCATTTATGGTTAAATTACGGTAATTTCAGATTGGACTATTTCAATGCAAGCGCAATAGTTTTCAAGTCATAGACGACGTTATAGGTAACGCCAAACAACAGTTAATTAAAATTTCCCGCGTTTTTAGTTATCTCACTGAGTGTGATAAACGATTTCTGTTCACTCGGAAATGCTATCTATGTGATAAGAAAACTTAAACACTTCATGTTTACTTTATAGCCCTTTTTATGTTCATCTCCCTGATGATTCACATGTACATATAGCCGAATTTGTTCTGCTAACTTGAGATTAAAAGACTACCTAGTAAGTTATGTTTGTACATATTATAAAGTCTTCTAAGATAAAATGGCATTTAAAAACTCGGTCTGGTATAGTATAACAAGAGGCTCCCAGGAGCCTGAATCGCTCACCTGGTCTTGATGTCAACCCTATGAAGACTTTTGTATAGCTAAATGAGCTGAATGTTTAAGCATGAAAAATCATTTCTCTATCTGCAATAGTTTTCATTCTAAATAATCAAAAAACACTATTATTCAACTTTTAAGGGGCTGTAACCCCTATAAGGGGTTATCAGACAACTTCAACCCTATGAAGACTTTTGTAGAGCTAAATGAGTTGAACATTTAAGCAAGCAACAGCTTTTCTCTATCTGCAATAGTTTTCATTCTATAGGCCTAAAACACTATTTTTCGCCTATAAAGGGCTGTAACCCCTATAAGGGGTCATCTGACAACTTTGACCCTATGGAGACTTTTGTAGAGCTAAATGAGCTGAACATCTAAGCAAGCAACAGCTTTTCTCTATCTACAATAATTTTCATTCTATAGGCCAAAAACATGCAAAAACGCTATTTTTCACCTTTAAGGGGCTGTAACCCCTATAAGGGATCATCTGACAACTTGGACCAAATGGAGACTTTTGTAGAACTTTTGATGCTGAAGCAGTAGGGTGGCATCAGATTTCATCTATCTCTTAAACTTTTTGATTTACGAGCCAAAAACAGTAGTCTGACCCCCCTGGTCTATTTTAAGTAACGGTGGCCATGTTTTTTGACGGATCAAAAATCGAAACACAAGTTTGGTGCAGGACACCCTAAGGATCATTCATACCAAGTTTCATTAAATTCTGTTCAGTAGTTTCAGAGGAGAAGATTTTTGAAAAATTGTTAACAGACGACAGACGACGACGACGACGACGACGGACGCCAAGTGATGGTAATAGCTCACCTGGACCTTCGGTCCAGGTGAGCTAAAAATGTAACGGCCTCGAGAGGGTTTCAGTAATCCAAATATTAGGACCGCTTCAGTGCTGAGTTTTATGACATATCGCTTTGTACACCTTTGTACACATAGTGACTGTAAAATGCACCGAGGGATTAAATGGAGAAATCCTGTAAACAAGCATCCCGGATTCGTCAGGCAACCATATAATAGGTGCACTTTTATGGCTAAAAGGTCATGTTCCTCGCATGTTAAATGTTTCGATAAAATGTGTAGCTTTTGCTTCTCTACAGTTTGCTAATTGTCTAACCTAAACCAGTTAAAAGTGGCAATCAAAAATGGATGGTTTCTATGGCCTTATGTGTCAATATACCATTGCTTATATATTCATCATTTCATGGTCATTGTATCAGCTTAGTCAACAATAAAGAAAGAACAAACACACACACACACATATACCACCCCCCCCCCCCCCAAAAAAAAAAAAAAAAAACGAAAAAAAAATAAATATATCGGGATTTTCCATTTTGTATATACATGTATGTAAATAGGTCTGTCAGATACCTGTCCTGATGTTAACTAATGGTGTCCTCTGGTAACTCCGGTATCCATTAAGCTGACTATCCTGTTTGACAAACGAGCGTCAAAAGGTCTTTACATGCACATGAATGAATCATCATCCCTTAAATGGTAAACTACGGAATATTGCTGCTTGGGAAACTAACTAAATATTTTCAAAAACAAGTTTAAAACATACTCTAAAAATGGTATAAATGACAAAATAATTAAATTGTTGTTTAAATGTTGTTTAGGATGATTTTTTCCGTGCTGGGCCCGGATGCTTGGCGAATAACCCCACAGCAGAGCCTAACTTGTCGTAAAAGTCGAATACGGGTCTTGGGATTCTGACATAGTGTTAGTGCTCAGTCCACAGAGCGGCAAAGTGTGACCTAAGTGGCTGAATAGGGCGGCACTCGTTCGCAGGTCTATATTACGGAAATCCTGACCACTGACCATAGTGGGCCAACGTATGTGGAGAGTGCCACGCTTTATGCGCGTAAAAAGATCCCTTTGTGGAACGCCTAGGATTAAATATTAATTAAAATTGAATGCCCAGACAAGTATACAATGTTCAGAGAATACATGTAGCTAAATGTTGTTAGTGTGTGTAAGACGAAGATGATGCCCTGCGATGTTTGAAAAATTCAACTGAAAATATCTTGCTAAAGTGTCCAGAAAACTTGTATTTTCTTTTAATGTTCGAAGTCCAAGAGCCATAACTTCGATTAAAATCAACTGATGGGGGCTATGACTTATCACGATAAACTTCCATTCCAAAATACCAATTCAATATGTTCCAGCATGTGGAAAAAAGTCCGAAAACATGTTTTTATGAATTTTTTTTAAATGTAAGTCTATTAGGTCTATAATTTTTGGCCAATGGTTAAACAATACACTCCAACTTATAGTTTGAAATATTTTGAAATAATTAGTTTTTTGAAATTAAGCCCACAATTAAAGAACTGTCGTCACACTTGTCTAGGAATTGTCTCCCTATATTAAGTACATAAATTTGTGTCGGTGTGTTGCATACCTTTCCTTTCTCACGTGAGCATGCATTATTATACCCCCTCTTTAAAGAAGACCTAGAGGGGGTATACTGTTTTACCCTTGTCCGTTTCATCCGTTTCATCCGTCTATGGTACAGGATTGTGTAAATACCCGCCAACCCGCCAACATGTCGCCAACGTCGCCAACATTATACACACCCCCTCTCATAATGTCGTTATGTCGGTAACCCTTCACGAACACCTACCTGTTCGGTAACGTCGCCATCGTCGGTAACCTTCTCGAACAGCCCCTTGTTCGGTAACGTCGCCATCGTCGGAAACCTTCACGAACACCCCCCTGTTCGGTAACGTCGCCATCGTCGGTAACCTTCTCGAACAGCCCCTGTTCGGTAATGTCGCCATCGTCGGAAACCTTCTCGAACACCTCCCTGTTCGGTAACGTCGCCATCGTCGGTAACCTTCTCGAACAGCCCCCTGTTCGGTAACGTCGCCATCGTCGGAAACCTTCTCGAACAGCCCCCTGTTCGGTAATGTCGCCATCGTCGGTAACCTTCTCGAACAGCCCCCTGTTCGGTAACGTCGCCATCATCGGAAACCTTCCCAAATACCCCCCCGTTTGGTAACGTCGCCATCGTCGGAAACCTTCTTGAACACCTCCTGTTCAGTAACATTGCTATAGTCAGTAACAGTCTTTTTGTTCCAAAATGTTAACAACATTATATCATTAATATTTCATCTACATATTTCAAAAAGCAACTTGTATTTTTTGTTGTTGTTTCATTACATTTTGATCATTGCTTTGTATCCTGAAGATAACCCCTGCATATACCTTTCAGGCTTTGAGTGTTTTGAGATCAATCATTACATATATCTCTGACATTCTGTGCAGTTACATGTACATGTACTACATGCTACAAATGTACTTGTGTTTATTTATATCTTTTATAAAATTACATTTCCTAAATCAATTACCACATTTAATAATAAAATCATTTCTAGATGTTAATAAAACTTGCGAAGAGATAACCTATTTTGTCGTCAGACCGTAGAGAATCAGGATAAAATATGAATTACATTCTATCTTTGCATGCTTTTAAGATGCAACTGGCAAAATTGTAAATAGTATAAACTAAAGACAATATATGTAACAATAAAAAGCCTGTGAAAATTTTATTAAAAGGTAAACATCATATCTGTATGAATTCTAGACTACTTCATGTAGACTTATTTAATCAACATGTCAGACAAATGAATGAGGTGACCTGTGTCATACTAAATTTGAAACGTTTTTAAACATTTGATATGTTTATAATTTGGTTTTCTTTCTCGTTCTTTTTTAAAATACAAATTAAGGTGCCATTTTTATCATGTTCTTCTGGACATGTGTGTGCAATTCATTTTACCCTACATAGGCGTAGCAACTCCAAAATTAGTGGTACGGTTTGGTGACTGGACAAATAGGGACACGAAGTGTGCCTCCCACCCCGCACAGCGGGGTGGTCTTTTCGGCAGGGGGTCTGGGGGCTGGAAGCTCTGAGGGTAAACCGTGCAAAATCCTGTATCCTGAGCGTTTCCTGGCACTAAAAGTGATTGAATTAAAATGCCAATTTTTATACCAGACCAGGAAAAACCGGCATATTTTTTTAGAATATGAACGGCTTTTTTTTCGAGTCATTAGTTTATAGGTCAGCTTCGGTTTCGGGCGAAAGAACGAAAAGTGTAGAAAAAGATAATTAACAAATTAATAAAACAACATAGTACCTTTGTCCACTACAACCATATAGACGATTATGTGATGTGGAATAAGTGTAGGCGACACAACCTACATAAAGAAACGGCAATTTAAAAATCATAATGGAATACAGCCAGCAGTCTTCAACATGACCAGAGGTCGCTGCTCACCGTCTTGCATTGGCCCAAGAGAAAAAATACAATACACAAGATTCAATACCAACCCCCAAATTATCAACGAAATATCCATTTCTGGACATAGAACAATGAACACAAAGATTACAGAGACAAACAAAAACTTTGACAAAGATTCTTGGATTAGGACAGGCACAAATAAAATGTGGCGGGGGTTAAACTAGTTTTTGGGGCCCAACCACTAAAATATAATATTCCAGCTTATGTATCAAATACGATGCATTTATTTATGTGTACACGAAACTTAACAAATTCTGCGTGAGGGACGGATAAACAGAGTGGGACAGAAAGACAGAGTGCTCCACAAGGTTGTTTTGGAGGAAGATTCATTTTGCTTACGAGATCACTCATCCTCGGAAACCCAGGGTTTCTTCACTCGCTTACTCATTCATCAATGAATGTGATGAATGAGTAAGCGAGAGAAGAACCCCTGGGTTTCCGAGGATGGAGATCACTATAGATTTCTTTTTCGGTGGAACAAGAATGACTTATTAAAAGAATCTGTATAAGTATTTATAATACGCTTTAAATGATTAATCTCATTACTCAAATTCCCAAATATATTCATCCTTTGTTCTTTAAATGCAAATTCGTTAGCAACACGTTTGAAATCTAAATTGTCCGTCTGGCTTTTTGAACAATGTAAGATCATTAAATCGTTCAACCGATCCTGCTTCATCGTTGATCTGAGGTATGTTTTTATTCTGCGCAACGTACTGAAAGACCTTTGCTTTCGCTGGTGGCATTTGTAGCTGGCAGAGTCATCACATCTGAAAATAAAACTCGTTCCCTTGGTTTCATCCCTCTTAAAAACGGGATTACATCTAAGTAAAATTTTCTAGGAGTGTTGGTTCCGAAAATGGTCGTCAAAAGTCTCAACTGACAAACTTTCCCTGCTATCCGACCGTCCCAAATAGCTTCGACCATTCCGTACCCTTCATGTTTTATTTTTGAAATTGGTGAGCAAAGACCCATTTTTCGGTGCTGTTTCCATCATCACTTTTTTAGCTCACCTGGACCGAAGGTCCATGTGAGCTATTGCCATCACTTGGCGTCCGTCGTCGTCCGTCGTCCGTCGTCCGTCGTCCGTCGTCGTCCGTCGTCCGTCGTCGTTAACATTTTTCAAACGTTAACTCCTCTAACACCATAAGTCCAATGGCTTTTAAATTTGGCACAGTTGTTTATTAGCATAGGTAGTATAAAACTAGCGTGGGGATTTTTGATTCGTTGAAAAACATGGCCGCCATGGCTAAAAATAGAACATAGGGGTAAATTGCAGTTTTTTGCAAATAACTCAAAAACGGTAACAGATATCAAAATTCTGGCATAGGGTAAAAGTGATCAGCACCTCAAGATCTACCTGCCCAGAAATTTTCAAGAAGATCCAACAACCGATGTAGGAGTTATTGCCCTTTTTCTGGATTTTTTCAAAACTTTGCACTTATTTAGCCCTATATCTTGAAAACTATACAAGATATTTTAAAAATTCAAATTGCATATGATTAAGCACATCAAGATCTACATTTCATGTAATTAGGGCAAAGCTGTAGAACCATTTCTTTTAGGAGTTATGGCCCTTAAAGCGTCAAAATTTACCATTTTTCATTACTTTTACCCTGAATTTCAAAGATTAACTTGTCTGAAACCATACATCCAACTTCAACCAAACTTGGCACAGTTGTATAATAGCATTAATGCTACAATTTTATTGTTCGGATTTTTGATTCGTTGAAAAACATGGCCCCCATGGCTAAAAATAGAACATAGGGGTAAATTACAGTTTTTTGCAAATAACTCAAAAACGGTAACAGATATCAAAATTCTGATGGGAGACAAAAGTGATTAGCACCTTAAGATCTACCTGCTCTGAAATTTTCAGGAAGATCCAACAAACGACATAGGAGTTATTGCCCTTTTTCTGGATTTTTTTCAAAAATTTTCACTTATTTAGCCCTATATCTTGAAAACTATACAAGATATTTCAAATATTCAAATTGCATATGATTAAGCACATCAAGATCTACAATTTATGTAATTAGGTCAAAGCTGTAGAACCATTTCTTTTAGGAGTTATGGCCCTTAAAGCGTCAATATTTACCATTGTTCATTACTTTTCCCCTGACTTGTCTGAAACAGTAAGACCAACTGCATCTTAACATGGCACACTGTTTGATAGCTTATATGCTACAACTCTATCGTTCAGATTTTTGATTTGTAAAAAAACATGGCCACCATGGCTAAAAATAGAACATAGGGGCAAATTTCATTTTTTTGCTAATAACTCAAAACTGGTTTCAGAT
Source organism: Arcuatula senhousia (assembly GCA_963971305.1). Taxonomy (NCBI): domain Eukaryota; kingdom Metazoa; phylum Mollusca; class Bivalvia; order Mytilida; family Mytilidae; genus Arcuatula; species Arcuatula senhousia. Next base: position 21,199 of record CAXARO010001684.1, read on the forward strand.
ATCAAAAATTGTGCAAGAATCAAAAGTGATCAGCATAATAAGATCTACCTGTCCTGAAATTTCGGAAAAGATCTGACTGCTGATGTGGGAGTTATTGTTCTTTTTCCTAATTTTTGCCAAATTTGCACTTATTAAGCCCAATATCTTGAAAACTAACCAAGATATTTCATAAATTTAAATTGCATATGGTTAAGCACAATAATATCTACAAATATATGTATCTGTGTAGTTCAGGTGAGCGATTCAGGCTCTTGGGAGCCTCTTGTTTATTTTGTCAGTATACTCCTGTGCTTTTTTACTGTGCAAAAAAACGAAATAGTTGCATCCTGTCCATATTTTGATTTTTAACCCTTAATTAGTACTACATGATAATTTTTTAAAGGAATTAAACTGGTAAAGCATACACGTAAAATTAATGCAAATATTAGTTCCGAAAATGATCTCCACTGTTTTTTCCTATTTCATTTCTGTCTGTTTATTATAATCTCGCTTGTTTTGTTTTAGGGATGTGTAAATAGATTTTGCTTTTCTTTCGCCGAGCGGAGCGAGGCTAGAAATTTTTTCAGTTTTTTTTACGTAGATTTTGGGCAAAAACATAATTTTTGTCAGTATGAGTTTCAGGGGTGGGGCGGGGCATACACCCGGTACGTCTTTGGAACCTTTGATCCGCGCCTGTCAACATATGCCAATGAATGCAGGAATGTGCAAGGCTTCGTATCCCGGTAAGGATGACAACGCGCATTTGAGTGTTTTTTTTTTTATATATAGAAAAGATCTTCCATGTGGTATATAATTGCTATTTTATATCGAGAATTATTTAAAGAAAAGATTTATATTGAAAGTTTTAAAAATCTAAAGAGCATATTAATAAAATTCTGTCATTTTTTATTTCAATTTTCCCCCAAAACTGGTGCGGTTTGCCGTACCGGCTATACAAAGTGGTACGGTCCGAACCGTACCGGCCGTACCGCTTGCTACGCCAGTGCCCTATTCTTATCTCGTGAAACATTACTTGAATGTACATGCACTTCTGTTTGGACTTTGTTTTGACAGGGGGTATAATTGTAGGGGTCAGAAACGAATGAAAAGAGCTCTATAAGATTTCTGTTCGGAATTTTCTAGACTCTACATTAAAATTATACGAATTTTATACAGTACATACACAGCCACATAAAACAATAATACATAGTTACAAGTAAAGAAAAATTAAGGGTCCCCTGTCCTCAGTTCAAAAGACTTAATTTTTTTATAAAGGATCCTAGTTTATATACTTGCAATGGTGTTGAGGGGTTTAACAAATAAGTTACTTTTTCTTCATCTTTCAGATTATTGAATGGTATGTGTTCTAAAGATATAAAGTTAAAATAGGTTACTCTTAAGTTTGCTTTATAAGTACATCTTAGTAAAAAAAATGATTCTCGTCGTTTATGTCCAAATTTTAAAGTGGCTTAATTCCTTTTAAAAAGGCTTTTTCAATCACTGTGTTTTCAATTAATAGTTTGTGGTCAATGAATCAGTTTCCCGGAGGCTGAATTCAAAGTTTGAAATTGAGAGATATGGTTTTATTGGATTTAACTTTTTATAGAAATTTAGTTTACTTTTATCATCAATACTATTCATTTTGGTTTTTTTTTTAATATTTTCATAGAATGAGTTTATTTGAGTTTTTACATATCTTTTTATGTTTTTCAGTTGTTTTAATTCCGTACAAGTCTCTAGTCTTTCTAAATCAATATTTGTTTCAAAAAGTATGTCTTACATATGTATACCAGGTATACGTTCCCTTTTCATCTAGTATTTTAGTTAATTGGAAAGATTCACTTAATAGAGGGTTTAGATTTGTATTGAAATAGCCGTGCTAAATACATACTAGTAATAGTTGATATTTTGATATGACATTCAATGGGCATTCTACCCAGTTCTTGTCTAGTTACAAAATTTGAAGCATTCTTATATTAATGCCAAGTGCATTTTTGCAATATGCAAGATGCAGATTTATCAATGAAATGGAAAGGGTCTACATTTTTCCCTGAGACCAGGGCTCTGTTTTTAGCATTAAAATAGCAACTATACGAGTCTAAAAATGTAATTTCAGAATTGTATGTTTAATAGATAGGTCTTACTAGTGTGTCAAAGAGGTTATTAGAAACATTTACTGGAAGATTACTTAGAGATTTGGTATAAGACTTTATATTTTTTGTCTATTTGGTTAATTCTGTTGTACTATGGCTCATGTTGCCATTGGACTTTAAAATAAGTAATCCTAAATAAGGATATTCTGAGACATTTTCTATTGTCTCATTATTAAAAATAAGTATATTACATATAAGTTGGGAGAAATTGATCTGGATGAATTCGCTATTTCATTGGTTCCTATAAGCCGCGTATGGTCACATGCAAATATTGACATTGTATATGTGCACACACTTTCTCTGACGTAGTAGATGCATGGTCAGTTTGACATAGGCGGATCCGGGGGGGGGCCTGGGTGGCCCGCCCCCCCCCTTTTGGTGGAAAACTTTGGTTGAATATATATAGGAAATCATTGAAGCGTGATCAAAGCGGGCCCCCTCTTAGGCCAGTCAGTGCCCCCCCCTTTTCAGAAGTTCTGGATCCGCCACTGGTTTGATAGGTTAATAGTGGACATGCCTCGTGATAAAATTGAATCAAAAGAGAAAACTGAGAAAATAATTATTAATTGTTTATTGTTATCTCTGGGAAAAAGAAAAAAAAACTAAAAAATAAATCATCGTTTACATTTGAATATACTTTATCATTACAACAAACAACTATAAATAAACAAAGGGCTCATAGAAGGCCTTAATATCGCTTCTTCTGATAATATGTCGCGTATTGCCTAACTATGCAGTGTCGGCTGCTGCAGCATGCATTATAACATAGGAATGGTCCTGGTGTGTGATTTATGAACAAATTTATACAAAAAGACTGTCATGACAATGCGAATTTCAACTTTAAAAGAAATCAACAACAAAAAACAAACAAACAACAACAAAAACAAAACAAACAAACAAAATAATACGAACGACTTTAAATTTGAATTATAAATTATATGCATTTTAAGTAGACCTTGGACCTATTCATGACTGGCCTCGTTGAAGACTGCTGGCGGTTTTTCATTGACTTTACCGTTTGTGTCGTTTGTCATGTGATTTTATGTGAACTGTGTAGCATGCACCTTTTCCACAGGAGTCATCATACTGTTATAAACATTGACGGCCGATTTGATAATAAGAAGAATGAATGGGATTATTGGGGATCAAGATCTCAAATATTCATGGATCTCATGACTCATGCATCTGAGACCTTGTATATAATATCCGTGGTCTCTTTACCATTGTAACATATGGTTATGAAAAAAAGTAAAGTTAAAGTTGAAGAGTGAAAAACCAAACACCACTGTTGTTTCTAGAAATAACTAAGTTCCAAAAACTATCTCAAGTAATATAAGTAAATCTATATAAATGTATGAATCAAAGGCTGACAAACTTAGATCAGTGTAAGAAATATAAGATAAAAAATAGGAATCCAGTTTTTGAAACATTCAATATAACAGACAAGCACTATTCAAGACTGAGGCACTTTAAAAAAATGTTAATAAATTATAGCCTACTCAAGTATGTTGTCAGTTGGTTGGATATATATATTTTTAAGAATGAAGAACTTTGGTTGAGTTCCAGGTTAAGTGAATGTCCTCATATTGTGCTACATGTTAGGGGTCAATTATATTTCACCACTGAATGTGTTTTGGGTATTATGGTGACTTTGAAGCAGCAAAGAGGCACCAATAGGGCACTCTAGAGTCAAAAGTCCAAAAGGGCAAAAACAAAAACAAAAAACAAACAGTAAACAGCACTAAAGATTAAAATACAATGTCAATGTAGTCAATCCTTCTCAATTGTTTTTGCACAGTTCAATTGTCTTAATTCAATCCATTGATGTCCCGTGTCATATAAATTGAGTTACATGCGTTGTAATGATTCAATTATTACTATGGTATCAGTGGGGATATACTAGTATTACTGGTATCCCCGCTGTAAGGGTATCACAAAACACACTAATGGGTATGTACATATGAGGAGGTGCTTTTTACAATCGCTTCTCAGATCAATTGACAAAGATAGATCAAAATGATCGTAGTATCTGATAGAGGGGTGTCGCTTGCTACGGTGCCCTCCGGTGCCCTCCGCTGCGCTGTATGCTGAAGATAAAGATCAATCTGGTATTGCTTCCAGAATAGTAAAGTAAAGTCAAGTCCTCGGGGTGTCGCCCTCCGCTATGCCAAGGCATCGCTCCGCCGGGCGACTGCGCTGCGCAGCCTCATTATTTGACCCAAGAAAGTACACATGAAACTGTATCCCAAGTTTCAATTGGAAGTTACAGACTCTGGAGGCACAGGCCTAGGTACTCCTTTTTCAGCCCATGGTTTGATGTGAGAAATTTCATGAAAGGCAAACTTGCATCTAATATATAATGGATTCCAAGTCAACAGGCCTCTCATGTACCCCAATTTACATCATTAGATTATACATAGTGACTTTGAAAGAATTTTTTATCAGAGAAACATAATGAGTTTGAATTTGAATTTATTTATGAGAATTGGACGTCGATTTTAAGGTAACTTATTTGACTCTTTTGACAATTCAGTCAATTGAACTCATATGTCAATCCAGTCAATTCAGTAAAAACAGCAATTCTGCACCATTATGAACCTAACCTTATAGTCGAGGTGGCTCCCTGATACTAACATATTGAAATGTTAACCCTAACCTGATAGTCGAAGCGGCTCCCTGATGTTAACCTGATAGTCGAGACGACTGTCTGATGCTAACCTATTGAAATTCTTACCCTAACCTGATAGTCGAGGCGGCTCCCTGAATCTATCTAATGGAAATGCCAACCCTTACATGATAGAGGAGGCGGCTCCCTGATGTAACCTTTTGAAATGCTAACCCTAACCTGATAGTCGACGCGGCTTCCTGGTGCTAAAATATTGAAATTCTAACCCTAATCTGATAGTTGATGTGGCTCCCAAATGCTGACCCTAACCTGATAGTCGAGGCGGCTCCCTGATGTAACCTTTTAAAATTCTAACCCTAACCTGATAGTAGAGGCGGCTCCCTGATGTAACCTTTTGAAATGCTAACCTGATAGTCGAGGCGGCTCCCTGATGTAACCTTTTGAAATTCTAACCCTAACCTGATAGTAGAGGCGGCTCCCTGATGTAACCTTTTGAAATGCTAACCCTAACCTGATAGTCGAAGCGGCTCCCTGATGTTAACCTGATAGTCGAGACAACTGTCTGATGCTAACCTATTGAAATTCTTACCCTAACCTGATAGTCGAGGCGGCTCCCTGATGTAACCTTTTGAAATTCTTACCCTAACCTGATAGTCGAGGCGGCTCCCTGAATCTATCTAATGGAAATGCCAACCCTTACATGATAGGCGAGGCGGCTCCCTGATGTAACCTTTTGAAATGCTAACCCTAACCTGATAGTCGACGCGGCTTCCTGGTGCTAAGCTATTGAAATTCTAACCCTAATCTGATAGTTGATGTGGCTCCCAAATGTTAACCCTAACCTGATAGTCGAGGCGGCTCCCTGGTGTAACCTTTTGAAATTCTAACCCTAACCTGATAGTAGAGGCGGCTCCCTGATGTAACCTTTTGAAATGCTAACCCTAACCTGATAGTCGACGCGGCTCCCTGTTGCTAAGCTATTGAAATGCTAACCCTAACCTGATAGTCGAGGCGGCTCCCAAATGCCAACTTATTGAAATGATAACCCCTTACCTGATAGTCGACGCAGCTCCCTGGTGCTAACCTATTGAAATGCTAACCCTAACTTGATAGTTGAGGCGGCTGCCTAATGTAACCTATTAAAATGCTAACCCTAACCTGTTGATCGACGCGGCTCCCTGGTGCTAAGCTATTGAAATGCTAACCCTAACCTGATAGTCAAGGCGGCTCCATGATGCTAACATGATAGTCGGAAGTCGGGAACGTCTTTGACACTTTCATGATAGTCAAGTCGGCTCCTTGATGCTAAACCTTATAGTCGAGACTGCTCCCTAATGCTAACCTATTGAAATGCTTACCCTAACCTAGCTGACAGATGCTAAACTAAAACTGATAGTTTATACGGCAGTATGAGATTGATAGAATAATATCCCTGATACTAACGAAGACTACTATCATAGACCAATATATTAAATATCTAATATACAGATCTATGCTACCATAGTATTGTTTTTTTTTCAAATTCTATTAAAAATCAAAAATAATTTTACAGGTCTGCGAGATGATTGAACGTATGTTACTTTATCGGACGCGGTCGAATGCTTATTAGCGGGACCAAGTGAAGATCATTTTCAATCGCCAATTGTTAGGACTTATCTGGTGCAATATACGTTTCTATCCCGGTGAAAATATTATACCCCGTCATGAAAACAAAGTTGAAATGCACAGCTTGAGGTGGTAAATCAAATGAAATTATAAAAAAAATCATATTATCTGCGGCTATAAAAGTACACAACGCAAACAAAATTATTTGTAAGCTGAAGTGGGTGTACACCTTGAATCTGCAATTGAAAAAAAGCGATAATTTGATTCTGCACAATTTCAAAACATAGTTTCAAAGTTTATAATCTACTAACATTACATGTAATTGTAACTGGTGCTTGCTTTTAAAGACATATCGTTCATTTAAGATTTAAGGAATACAATATTCAAAGGCATGAAATTATGTCATAGACCAGTGTTTTTAGGATACAGAATATATTTATGGGCATATGATATATATATATAAATTGTAAGGCAATTATTATTTTATCACTAAAAATTTCCACCTTCTTTCGTTAATAATAAACAAATTTTTATTTATATCAAGTGTCTTATTCATTGATATACATGTAACATTTGAGCTTACATATTAATGCGGCTCTGTAAAAGCAGCCCTTATTGCTTAAATATGTATTAATATCCTTCCACCCCATAAAATCGGTCAACCCCGTTCAATCGGTCAATTTTTATTTTGGTTTCTTTTCTCACGTGTCGTTTGCAATGACGTCATTCGGAATTTTTGCAAGAAGTCAAGATCCCCGTCTGTCTTATTCTCAAACCATTTGCCATCATGAGATTTGTAAAGGTATGTATTCAAACAAAATATAAATCAGCGCCAAAAATTGTACGTTTACCTAATGCCAAATTCACCTCGAGCTTCCAAAGGCCATAAAATAGCACGAAGTGTGTGCACATCTACATCTGGCGGCCATTTGTTTAGACTAGATTACTTAGCTACGTCACAGACAAGTATTTCCGGTTTTAAGGCCAAGCAAATTAAATTTTACGTTTCTTGAAATGACCAAGCACCTTGCATCAAATTACCGATTTTTCCGCGAAAATGTGCATAAAATGTTGGAAAAAAAATAATTTTAATGGCGGAAATGGATGAAATGATGTAAAATGTATCTAGCTATTTTCCTCTTTTTTTTTCAGTTAAATGATGCACACCTATCTGCTGGTAGAGCCAAATACAGGACATACAGCCAAGAATCAATGACAAGAGCTTATTTAGCAGTCAAGGAGGAACACCTGTCTATTCGGAGGGCAGCAAAGTCTTATGGAGTGCCATTTCAGACTCTGCGAGATCGTGTGTCTGGAGATGTGGACCCTGACTGTTATGGCATGGGTAAACAGCCATTACTGTCCGTTGAGGAAGAGGCTAAGTTGGTTGGTCATCTCAAGGAGATGGCATCTCTGGGTTACGGTTATACCCGTCAGGAGGTAGCGGACATGGCAACAGATTATGCAATTCAGGTCGGCAAAAAGCAGAAGGATGATCCAGGCTTCAGTATGAACTGGTTCTATGGGTTTCTTGGGCGTTGGCCGGAATTAAAAGTTGTTAAGCCAAGATCGCTGGAGGTTGCACGCGCAAAAGCTGCAAATGTGGAAAATGTAACAAACTATTTCAAAGAACTAGAGAAGACCCTAGACAAGTACAATTTAAAGGACAAACCTCACCTCATCTACAATGTAGATGAGAAGGGTCTCACAATCAATCACAGGCCTCCTAATGTTGTTGCTGGTAGTGAAAGTCATCCACAGGAAGTAACATCTGGGAAGGGACAAACAATTACTTTACTTGGTTGTGGAAATGCTGTTGGCAACGCTGTGCCACCTTTCTTTGTTTTTCCTGGAAAACGTATGAATGAAGATCTGATGGAAGGCAAATCACCAGGTGCTGTTGGAACTGTTTCTGAATCTGGCTGGTCCAACTCTACAATATTTCTTGATTGGCTTAAGAATCATTTTTCCAAATACATTCCTAAAGATCAAAAAGTGATGTTAATGCTTGATGGACACAAGTCGCACGTCTCTCTTAATGTGATCGAATGGGCAAAAAACCACAACATCATCTTACATCTGCTCCCAGCCCACACTAGCCATTTGCTGCAGCCGTTAGATGTGGGTTGTTTTGGTCCATTGCAAAAGATATACGACAACATGTGCCACAAACTTATGAGATCAAAGGAGTGCACCATCACGCGATATGATGTATGCCAGTTGGCTTGTAAAGCTTACACAACTTCACTCTGTGCAAACAACCTCCAGACAGCCTTCAGGAAAACTGGTATTTCTCCTTATGATGCTTCCATTATTGACACTTTGCCTCTGAAACCTTCGGAAGTGTTTTGTAATAATGATGACAGTGATGTTGTTGACAATGTTATTGATGCTGGAGGTGACAGACCTGATGGAGATGGTGAAAGTGAGGGTGAGGAGAGTGAGAATCTGCTTGTGCAGTATGTTGCTGAGAGGATTGTACCTGAGAATGACAGTGTTGTGAGTGAGAAAGGGGATGGAGTGGTGCAGGAGCAAGATGTTGAGTGTGTTGGTGGTGAGGATTTTTTCGAGAAGAAGGTAGCAGTTGTGAAGCGTGTTAAAGGGGAGAGAAAGAAGAAAAAGAGAAACGTTCTGAGTGGTATTGTGAGTGGAAAGACAGTCACAGAGGATGAGGTTCTAGCGAAAGTTAGGGAGCACAAGAGGAAGCATCCAGGTAAGGGAGATTGTACCGAAGCAGAGACAGGAGTGACGGGTAGTAAGAAGAGAGCGAGTTCAGTGAAGGGCAAGAGTGTATGTTCAGGGCGTGGAAGAGGTAAGAGCTCTGAGGAGGTTGGTAAGTGTGGTGGCTTAGAGGAGGAAAGTGTTGGGGTGAAGAGAAGAGGGAGTAAGAAAGGGAGGGGGAAAGCTAAGAGGGCAAAGCCACAGAAAGCTGGGTGCAGTTATGTGTATGTTAGTGGTGAATCAGAGAGTGAGAGTGAGAATGAAAATGAGATTGAAGAGAAGGATAAATGTTGTGTGTGTAAGTTGTTTACACCAGTGGAGGTAAGAAAGAGTGTGAGTTTAGTGTTTACGAAGTGGGCACAGTGTGAATGTGGACACTGGGTGCATTTAGGATATTGTACGAAAGTGAGGGTGTGTAGAAGGGGTGACATCTTCCAGTGTATCCATTGTGAATGATTACAATGTACATTTCATGTTTGCCTTCATGAAACTAATAAATATATTAATATAAATCAGTTTTGAATGCAATATTACAATATGTAAAAATAACCAATCTGATATGATTTTTATCCATTGCTGTATTAAAACTTTCAAAATTGATTCATGAACTCCAATACTAAACAAAACAAAAAATATTTTTTTCTAAAAAATCAATGATACCTAAGGTTTTTATTCATGCATAAATAATTCAATTTCCTTGGCCTATAAATGAGAAATCTAAAAATAAGTCACGTGACCGATCATATGGTACACATCATGTCCGCCATTTAAATTTTCAATGCTAGTTCAGTAGGTCAGATGTCAACAACAACAATAATGTAGATGGATCGGCAAAAAAGGTTAGAACACTCGAGGGTTCCCTTTTCATGTTATGTCAAATGTTGATTGGAAATCATTTGTTTTACAAAGAAAACTGGGAGAAAATGCTTAAGTGACCGATCCATCGGTACGCGAGGATAATATGTATTTTCATCTTATTTAGAATGGTAGTTTAAACATATTTATTTATCCTGGATTGAGAAACAAGCCTTATGCTTCTATAAATCCCTTTCCAACATGTTAAAGCCAGGTATTGTGCATTTTTTGTTTAAAAGGAATATTATTGGGAAATATAAATAATCTTAAAATTGAAAAAAACAAAAAAATTATTGTTTCAGCAGTCAGAGGCGTAACTTATTTTAGTTATTACAGAAAAATCAGCATCATTTGTTATTAAACCATAATATCAAGAGTTGTCTGCCCTTACAATCAATAACTATAACTAGAAACTATGTTGGAAACATTGCCGAACATGGATGTGTTCTGTTTCGATAAATGTTTGTGACAGTAAATGCATAGAAATGTTCATAAAATGTTGGCGACGTTGGCGACATTACCGAACAACCCCATGTTCGGTATATGTTAGCGACGTTAGCGACATTACCGAACAACCCCATGCTCGGTAAATGTTAGCGACGTTGGCGACGTTACCGAACAACCTCATGTTCGGTAAATGTTAGCGACGTTGGCGACATTACCGAACAACCCCATGTTCGGTAAATGTTAGCGACGATGGCGACATTACCGAACAACCCCATGTTCGGTAATGTTAGCGACGTTGGCGACGTTACCGAACAGGGGGTGTTCGGAAATGTTGCCGACGTTGGCGGTCTTGATGGCGGGTTGGCGGGTATTTACACAATCCTGTACCAGTATGATCGTTTGTTCGTCCGTACGTCTGTACCATACACATGTAATTTCCGTCACAGTTTTCTATTTATATACATAACCCAGAGGTCCAATATTTTACATATATAGCTTTATTCTATAATACTGTATGTTGTTCACCGATTTAATGCTCCTAGGTAATCTATTTCCTGTTTATTGAAAACTTAGTGTACATGAATGCAAATTTCCCGTCACCGTTTTTTTTAGCAACTACATGACATAGAGGTCTGGTATTTTGAATATAGCTTTAAGCTTTGTCCTATAGTACCATATAGTTTATACCTATTTTATGCTCATAGGTCATCTACTTCTTGTTTACCGAATACTTAGGATTTTACACATAGTTTACATACATTTAACATTTCCGTCACAGCGTCCTAAGCAAATACATGACTCGGGGATCTGAAATTTTACATGTAGGCAAGCTTTTTCCTATTGAAGATTTCTAGATCATCTTCTCTCTGATTACGGACTTCTTAGGTTTTTATTCATGGTATATCTTTGGGAGTGGGGTTATCACTGAGCATAATTAAGGTCTCAGATTTACTTGTTTTACATATAAAGTCATATATAGTGTGTCGACTAGATATTTTATTAAAATAACATTAAATTGTCATGAACACTAGTTTTGGTACTAAGATGTTCACCCCTGTATCCCAATGTGTTGTGTTTTATGTCACCGGAATGGAAAAGAGGGTTTGTCGGCATAAAACCTAGTTCAACCCACATTTCTTTAGAAATGCCTGTACCAAGTCAGGACCATTGCGATCTTCAATTTGTCTGATATGTCTTTGCCTTGTTTACCTTTTCTTCTTAGATGTATGAGATTGATCATCCCTGTTCGGTAATTTTGTTTTTACTCCTTTTTTATCGTGAAATAATATTTAGACGTTCAATAAGCATTATAAGCTGACGCATTAAAATATGCTTTCGATGCTTCCGATTTCTATCCCGCCCCATGCGTGACCTGGGAGGCGAATAGTCCCTCAGCAGAGCTTAGCTTGTCGTAAAAGGCGACTAAGGGTCTTGGGATTCTGAAATCGGGTCAGTGCTTAGACCACAGAGCGACCCAGATGTTTACTCTAGGTGGCAGAATAGGGTGGCCCTCGTCCGCGGGGGTTGTCAGGTCATAATACGGAAACCCTGACCTCTGACCAAAGTGGGGCAATGTGTATGGAGAGTGCCACGCTTCATGCACGTAAAAAAATCCCTTTGTTGACCGCCAAGTAGTGCATCACATAGGGTAAGTTTTCTGTTCCTACCCAACTCTCCCCCTTTTCCTGTGGTTCTTAAAATTTGCTGTTGCCTTTGTGTCCCACCCCACCCCATATCAATATCATTTCATGTTATTTTATCTTCCTTTCATGTTCATCGCCTTCAAATAACCTTTAAAGTGTTGCGAGAGCGTAAAACACCAACTCACTAACCAACTCGATGTCTATCCTTATTCTGTATAAAAATCAACAACCAAGAACTTTCATCATAGGGACTGACCATTTAACTAGTGCTTAAAAAGACGACCTTGGCAGCAGAGGATAGGAAGTAGTATGTCTGCCATATGAAATATTGATAATAATGAATAAAATAATGCTAAAAATGAAAATATAATTCTACCGTCACATAATGCCTTCGAAAAACTGAATAAACTGAGGGTTTAAGCAAGCAACAGCTTTTCTCTATCTGAAACAGTTTACATTCTACAGGCCAAAAACATGAAAAAATGCTATTTAACACCTTTATAGGGCCATAACCCCTATAAGGGATCATCTGCCAACCTCGACCCAATGGAAACTTTTGTAAAGCTCCAGGATCTAAAGGTTTAAGCAAGCAACAGCTTTTCTCTATCTGCTATAGTTTTCATTCAAGACAAAACGCTTTTTTCATCTTTAAAGGGCCGTACGTAACCCTTATAAGGGGTCATCTGACAACCTCGACCAAATGGGGACTTTTGAAAAGCTCAATGAGCTGAACAGTTAAGCAAGCAACAGCTTTTCTCTATCTGCAATAGTTTTCATTCTATAGGGAAAAAAAATCGCTATATTGTTGATCTGTTAAGGGCCATAACCCTTATAAGGGGTCAACTGACAACTTTGACCCAATGGAGACTTTTGTTACGTTCAATGAGCTGAACATTAAAGCAAGCAACATATTTTCTCTATCTGCAATAGTTTTCATTCTACAGAGGAAAACGTTATTTTTACCTGTTAAGGGCCATTACCCCTATAAGGGCTAATCTGACAACTTTGTCTGAATGGAGACTTTTGTAGAGCTTGATGAGCTGAACATTTAAGCAAGCAACAGCTTTTCTCTATCTGCAATAGTTTTCATTTCTATAGGACAAAAACATGAACAAACGTTATTTTTGACCTTAAACGGCCATAACCCCTATTAGGGGTCATCTGACAACTTTGACCCATTGGAGACTTTTGTAGACCTTTTGATTCTGAAGAAGGATCGTTTCTTCAGATTTTCTCCATCTGTTATACTTTTTGATTTATAGGCCAAAAACTATAGTCTGACCTCCCTGCTCTATTCTTAGCAACGGCGGCAAAGTTTTTTTGGTCGGCAGTCATCATTTGTGCAATCTTTGTAGAGAACATCCCATAGATAAAGTGTGCAATCCATTCAGTAGTTTCGGAGGAGAAGATTTAAAGAAGAGTTAACGACGACGGACGACGACGACGGACGCCAAGTGATGGCAATAACTCACATGACCCTTCGGGTCAGGTGAGCTAAAAACCAAGCCCCCCCTTTTCAAGTTAAATGGTCCGGCCTTTAAAACATTTTCATCAAATGTCCAAAACATAATGATTTCATTTTACTGAAATAAAGTTATATGTTAATTGGTTTTTATTGTCAAAAAAACATTTTGACGAACTTAAAAACTCAATACGACAAAATTGTTTTCTTTGTACAAAATAGCGGGAAAAGCTGAAACACTTTCAGTGCAGATTCATTTACATGTGTTTGTGGAAGAACCTTGAACTAGATGAATGTTGATTAGGTTGACTATATAGTCATAAATCTATCATGATGAGTTCCCTGACCCTGAAAAAAACATAATTCCAAGGTTTCTGCTTCACAAGAAGATACTATTTTACGTGATTATAAAGATGAAATATGTGGTTTATTTTACAGATGGTTTTTGTTCTGAATGACAAAATTTTCTCGCGTTTCAAACATACATGTATGCTTTGTATTCCTTGTTCTTTCGTCAAAGTTGAAACAGAAATTGAAAAAAAAACCTAATAAAATAGATTATTTTGTGTCGAAAAAATGATATCAATATAGATAAACTGATGTAATCAATAATTTGAATCGGAATGTACTCGATTAACAAATATACTGAAATTTTTTTTTTGTAGTGAAAACAGAATCACTACAACCAATCTGTCTTGAAAGAACCAATTTTTATAATTAATATGTGTCTTTATGTACACTTATACAAACGATTTGTTTTAGTTTGTTTGCTAATGCGCGCATTTTGTTTAATTTACTATAATTCCTTTTAATTCAGTCAAAATGCACTATTATGCCTGATATCTGGAATCCTGCTTTTTTATGCCCGTCGACATATCGTCAGACACATTAAGTTTTAGTCGGTACGAATTTCCGTCAAACTTCGTAGGGAAACCGTATAAATGAGAATGATTCAAAACTTTGTAGGATTGCTCAGTATGACAAACTGTACGTCATAAGCGACTTTCCGACGATTTGGATTTTTACTTCCTGTCTGGGAGTGGGTCGAGATG
>CAXARO010001685.1:0-59423 GCA_963971305.1 Arcuatula senhousia
ATGATGGGAAAACATTGACCCGTTACCAAATTTATTATGTTCTTAAAATAATCATTGGCATTTCTAGGTGTAAATCAAACTTTGTATTCAACTCATTCCTTTACAATCGCGGTAGCTACAACTTGTTCTATGGAGGGTGTCTCGGATGAAATCTAATGCTTATAAACGTTATATTAAAATTTTAATCTTAACCTTGTATTGCATTTTAAATAATATTGTACTAATTATATTTTTTTCACATTTAGGTGTTACAGTTACTAAAGTATGTATCATTGGCTCCTCCGTAATTAAGAATGCATTCGCTGCCAAAAAATGACCAGTGGTGTAAATCTAGGATGGTCTAGCTAAAATAAGGGTCTCTATATGGTGGCATGGCAAAAGCGGAATGTCTCTAAAGTCACTAAAGCAACAAGTTAGAATTATGATGAAATTTGAGAACCCACCTAAATCTGTTGATAATTTATTTGGCAGGTAATGATATCGGGAATTCTAGCGTTGGCTATTTGCTTTACTTAACTAAAACACTTTTACCTTGGGTTTAACAAATGCTTCCCAACACTTTGTGAACTTATTTTGTTTACTAATATGCAATGTAGTTATATAATTAATAATACAGCTGCGGCCAAATACGCCAATACCTTAATCTGGTTTTTTTCCAATTCATATTGTCTGGTCCAAGATTTTGCCCCAATCACTCTGGAGATATTCAAATAACCTACCGGCTATGAAGAATTGTCGTTATAGGTTACACAATGATATTGCTTCTTGGATTCTTGCCAATTTTGGTTGTTATATTCGCTATCCAGACATACATCCCAATAAAACATTCAATGAAGAAGATGGGTTACAGAAATTCTATTTAACACTATGCAGGGCGCAATTGAGTTTTTCATTCACATTTACTTTTCTAATAGAACAATATTCCATGAATGTGCTAATCGTCGATATTACACTTCTTTACGAATTTACAATTAAAATTTTTTACTTTAAACTGAGCATTGCAACTACTGGTAATTTACTCAGAGAATTGGATTACAGGCAGACTAATTTCATTTGGGAGGTTAGTGATACATTAGAACTGAGAATTAAGGAAGCATTGACATTTAAATACGTAGTAGTATTTGGCCGGCAGCTTTTGCAGCGAACCCCATTTAATGGCGGTTCCCTGTGCTTTGCGAAGCCAATTTGGCGATTTTCGCTGCTTAAGTGTCAAATTCTACTTTCTCATAAAAATTCTTGACTTGTGTTACCCACAGTAAAGCAGTTATACACGTTTTACACCTGTGATACCCATGGTGAAATTATCTAGTTAGTTACTAGTAATATTTTTTTTCCATTTAACTTGTAGTTGTCATAATCTGAGGTAACCAAATTATAAATTTGAACATTTATTTCGTTTAGTTGTCATGATCTGTGGCAACAAAATTGTGAACTTAGTTTGTTTATTAATATGCCATGTAGTTTTATGATTTATAATACAGCTGCGGCCAGATACGCCAATACCTTAATCTGTTTGTTTTTTTTTCAATTCATATGGCCTTTATGAGATCATAATAGAATTTAATTTCTGATACTTAAATTCATTAATCATCTTGGCCGTTGTAGTGCTTTGTATATTTAGTTATAATTTGTGGTTCCTGGTTGAACCTATCAGAATGTCCGCCATTTTTCAAACCAGCAGGTACGAGACCACAATTATCGCCCCTTATTTTTCGTTGTTGTTTAATATAGTCCCTTTAAAAAACACCATATATCTTCCAGAGGTATTTCTAGGTCAATTTTTGGTGCTGTTTTTAGTTGTTTGGCTTAATTGGTAGTTCTTAAGCCAAAGTTTGGTATATACAAAGACCAAGACTTAAATCAGCATAAAAGGGGTGATTTGCCAGGCATACGCGGGGTCAAAATTTAGATCTTAATTTTTGTTGACATTAAAAATTTTTGGTCTCTTGACCATAAAATGCATCAAAAGTTTTAAAATCGGTAAAATCTTCTTAAATTTACATATTATTTATGTCTTGTGTTGTTATGCAGCTGTAAGAAATTTTAGGAAAATCAAATGGTTAAATTTTTTTTTATTCATCAAAACGCTATATTGAAAATGCATTAAAAAGGGGGCTAAAATAATACTAGTCTCGGGCCTAGGAGAGGGGGGCTATGGGTAACATTTCAAAAACTTTCTAGCAATACTGTATTTAGTCTGAACTTACTGAATATGCCATATTGAAATGATTTCAGTCTTTGTTTCATGAATTTATATGAAAATATGACCAAATGAGCCAAAATTCAAAGTGTATGGGATTTTCAATGAAAATGGTCTTCTTTTTGGATTTTGGATTTTTTTCCAACAAAATGACCCCTTACTTGCAAATAAAGACTTTTAGTTGCCTAGAATTGTCATAAATCATTAAATTAAGACATAAGGAGTGTTTTTATCCTGAAATGTTGAAAGTATTTCTGAAAAAAATCCTTTCCCCACTGCGAAACAAGGTTGCGGCAGCATATGGATTTTTCTGGGGTGGGCCTATGCCATCTTTCTAAAATTATCTTTTTATTACTTCAATTCTTGGAATATCAGACAGAAAGCAATGTTTTAATGATAAACAACACAAAAAACACCTATTTGTTCAGCATTGTCTACTACATAAGTTAAATGATTGTAAATATTAGCAGTTACAAGCTAAAGATTTGAAGGTTTTTCTATGTTTTTGCACATAAGTCATTTACTAGTTTCCATCAAAAGTGCTCTGACCAGTGTTTTTGCTATTGAAATCTGTTGATTTGCATCCTCTCATACTGAAAACATAAAAAATGTAAGAAATTGCATCCTCTTTTGCATTTTTTTCACCCTTGAATAGCTACTTTTACCAATTTTGGCAAAACTGGTTTCATAATACATATGGTTCCTGACTTTCAAATGGTTAATATGGACTTATATAGTATATAAAGTTAATGTTTCTTGGGTTTTTTTGTAAGCTTATTATATAGAGAACATTTTTAAAGAGTTTCCAGGTAAATATCTTGTACAAATTTTGAAAAATATTAATGACCATATTAGTACCCCTTTAAATCCTTGAATGTCTTATTTTTCACTCCGCGAATATAAACCAGAATCAAATATTAACACCATGCACTTATTTTACCAAAACTTGTGTTTTTCATGTTCAGTACACCTCAAGTTATTGATATCAATCATTGGTTTTGTCAAAAATCATGAAATGTAAAAAATATGGCCACATAGGATCCATGGTTCTTGAGTAAGCTGTAGCGGACCATATTTTTGAAGAAAACCATTGATTTGAATGGCTCAAATTTTTAATGTTATTCATCTGATCATTATGAAACTTGGTATGTAAACTCAAAAAAGACTCTAGTTGGTGAAACACAACTTTATTTGATGAAATGAGGCTTATCTGAGGACTATTAGGTACGAGACCACAATTATCGCCCCTTATTTTTCGTTGTTGTTTAATATAGTCCCTTTATAAAACACCATATATCTTCCAGAGGTATTTCTAGGTCAATTTTTGGTGCTGTTTTTAGTTGTTTGGCTTAATTGGTAGTTCTTAAGCCAAAGTTTGGTATATACAAAGACCAAGACTTAAATCAGCATAAAAGGGGTGATTTGCCAGGCATACGCGGGGTCAAAATTTAGATCTTAATTTTTGTTGACATTAAAAATTTTTGGTCTCTTGACCATAAAATGCATCAAAAGTTTTAAAATCGGTAAAATCTTCTTAAATTTACATATTATTTATGTCTTGTGTTGTTATGCAGCTGTAAGAAATTTTAGGAAAATCAAATGGTTAAATTTTTTTTTATTCATCAAAACGCTATATTGAAAATGCATTAAAAAGGGGGCTAAAATAATACTAGTCTCGGGCCAGCATTTCCGTCGAGCAGATCTGAAAAAATATCCCATCCCTGCCCCCCCCCTTCCCTATTTAAAGTTCAGTTACTGCTGTTTGTTATGTATCAATTTTAGCTTCCTGGATCCATGCTGTACGGATGTTTGAAGTAAATTTGACGATATTGCTATAGCTGTAGATGTCGAAAATCGTGTGTGAAAGATTAAGCCGTTTTTCATGAGAACCAAAATGGCTCGGACATAACATGTCACAGATTTTTATGATTAATTGTCAGGTTAAACATGTATTGTATTCTTTATATTTCACTTTATATAGGCCTTAACCATCTATTGTAGTTGAGTTTGAGCTAATAAAATTATTCTTATTCTTATTCTTATGATTTTTATTTTACAATGTATTTTAGATATACTGATAACAATATTAATCTCAGTTCATCTCTATTGACAGCCGTTGCCATGGTAACCTTAGAGCCCATTTTGAACTCTGTGGAATCCCCTAAACATAGGCTACATTTCATTGAGATTTTTTATGAAAAGCTTAAAACATATTAAATCAAAAATTAGAATGGTCTTTATTTACAAAATAAATGTACATCCGATATTACGACCTTAAAAACAAAGTTTCGAGTTACACATATTAATGATAGTGTAATAAAGCTGATCATCTACCGCAAAAATTGCTATTTTCAATGTGTATTATTTCATTTATTTTAAAGGATATTTTGTCCTTTTTACAGTCAAATTACATAAAACTCCACATTTAGAATTAATTTTGTTTTTTTTTTGTAAAAACTATAAAGATAAACAACAGTACTTCAACATGTAGAAAATCCAAATGGCTTTTTTCTTAGTTTAAAAGAAAAATGGCGCTAAAATTAATTTACATCATGATGGTAACCAGTTTAAACAAGATATGTATTTAAAACCCCATATAATAGTCAGGTAATCATTTTTTTTCGGTACAACTTCTAAAGACACAATTCAAATAAGATCAATTTACCATTGAATGACCTTGAAGTACTTCAAGGTTGTTTATGTCAAGTTCAAGGTCACACAAATATGAACATTTTACAAGAATTTTACAGAAAATAGTCATTTTTAGTTGACTTTGACCTTCAACATGCATGACCATGGCCAAATTCTAAAAAAAAAAACGTAAAAATGTGGTAAGACAATGATAAATATCTGCAAAAAATAGTATAGACGAGCCTTATTTTACAGGACTGTACTATTTTAGCTGATATCATTTTAATAATTTAAAGTCATTTATTTATTGCAAGTAGATAAGTTGTTATCTCTTTGTACATAAAAGTAAACTCCAAGCTAAATAATGTCAAGGCCATGCGAAACTGAAAAAGTACATATTTCCTCTAAAATCTCTATTTGAATTTAAAAATTTGTGTGACCTTGAACTTCACATAAATGACCTTGAAGTACTTTAAGGTCATTCAATGGTATATTGATTTTATCCGACTTGTGTCATTAGAAGCTGTGACCAAATATATTGTAACCTGTCTATTTAATGGGGTTTTAGATAAATAGCTTGTTTAACTGGTTACCATGGTTACAAATGTTAGCGCAATTTTCTCAAAAACTAAAAAATAAGCCATTGGGATTTTTTAGATGTTGAGTTTATCTTTAAATTTATTACAAAAACAATTTATTCTATAGTTGGTATTTCATGCAATTTGAATATGAAAAGTACAAACAATCTCTTAAATTCAACTAAAAAATACACATAAAAAATAGCATTTTTGTGTGAGATAATCACTTTTATTACCATGTCATTAATATGTAAAACTCAAAACTTTGTTTTTATGTCGTACCATAGAATGTAATACACATAATATTTTTTTTATTTGAAAGATTTTCACCCTTTTATAAAAATGTTTTAATAAAATATAGCCTACTTCATGGTATTCCACGGAGTTCAAAATGGCCGCTGTGGTTACCATGGCAACGGCAGTCAATAAAGATAAACTGGGGTTAATTTTGTTGTTAGCATACCTTGAATACTTTGTAAAATAAATATCATGAAAATCTGTGACCTACTCCCAGCATGAGCCACATTCTTGGATTTTTACAGAGAATGGCTCTTAAATTCTTTTCAGATGGACTCATACTGTAGGGCTTGAAATTTTAATTTTTTTCATTTAATTGTTCTATTTTTAACTTTTTACTGTTGCGATTTTCGCTGCTAAAGTGTCAAATTCTACTTTTTCATAAAGGTTCTTTACTTGTGTTACCCACAGTAAAGCAGTTATACACGTTTTACACCTGTGATACACATGGTGAAATTATCTAGTTAGTTTTTCCATTTAATCTGTGGTTGCCATTATCTGAGGAAACCAAATTATAAATTTAAACATTTAATTCGTTTAGTTGTCATGATCTGTGGCAACAAAATTGTGAACTTATTTACTTATTTTGTTGATGATTATGCAATGTAGTTAATATATAATTAATAATACAGCTGCCGCCAAATACGCCAATACCTTAATCTTTTTTTATTCAATTTATATGGCCTTTATGAGGTAATACATGTTAGAGGTGTATATTTCCTGAAAAGTAACCACAATTATTAATGAAAAAGAAAAAAATTACATAAGATAGCAACATATGTTAATTGACAAACTCATAACGGAATGTCCTCAAATGAATGTGATTCAAACTGTTTTCAATTATACCTTGATTTTGATGTTTTGTGTACATTTTGCTATTCTTATATTTTCTTTTAAAATCAACTTTATTGATAGTGAATGTGTACCTTGTCTGATACAATTTAAGGACTTGGGAATTCGTTCAACACAATTTATTAGTGTTGGCTGTTGCCTGTTTGATGAAAGTTTATTGCAATGAGGTTTTTCTATATTTGCTGTACTGTACTTTTGAATTATTGGTGTGTAAAACCCTAATGTTCTTCCTACCCCAGACATAGGTTGATCATCTTAGTAATAGCGAGCACGAAGTGCCCGCGAGAGCGGAGAGCTCTACAGCAAGTTCCCGCGAAAAAATTGCCTAATGCTGATATTGATTTTTTTCGTCCGGATATGGTATGCTTCTCAAAGGAATCCGGAGTGAATGTTAAGATGATTATTACACATTTGCTTGTCGCATTCAAACAAGTATTATAAGGGGAAAAATTTGTAGTAACCAAATTTTAATCGATTTTTTCTTATTTTTCTATTTTACGTTCAATCGCCCCAAGCATTTCATCCCAAATTGAACGTTCTAGAAAATGAACCAAAATAAAAATAACTAAATTTGGTTGCCCAGTTTGGTATTTTGGGTTTTACTGTTCTATGCTCTTCATAATCATATAGTGTTTGGCATTTTCAATATTTTTGGTAGAGCTCCTCTGATGAGTCTTGATTGGATGAAACGCGCGTCAGGCGTTGAAAAATTTATTGTCTGGAACTGCTGTCATTTTTACTTCGAACACCAGTGAAGGTAAGCACCACTGCTGGTGGAGTTTTAATTCCCCGATATTAGCCCGCTCTGGCATGAACACTTTTGTGTCGGAGAACACATCAAAGCTTTAAATTATCCGTTTAAATTTAACATGGTCGATATCCTCGGTGCTGGATTTGGCTTCCTTGTTCGAACGGTTATGAGTACTTTTCGTTTTCAACTGTTTTGGATTTTGATCTTCCAATGTTTTGGTTAAAATGCTACTGATGAGAGGTTATTCCTTGAAATATCGATATATAGCATATCCAAATTAACCGTTTATACCCGCATTTTGGTATTTGTAATTTCTAAACCCTAAGGTTTTTCCTACCCCAGACATAGGTTGATAATCTTAGTAATAATTTGGTTGCCCAGTTTGGTGTTACTGTTCAATGCTCTTCATAATCATATAGTATTTGGCATTTTCAATATTTTTGGTAGTATGTCTCTTATGAGTCTAGACTAAAAAGATCGTAGACTAGCTCTCTCTTTCAACCTCACGTTCCGTTATATTGATGATGTCCTTTCACTTAACAATTCTCGATTTGGTGACTTTCTCCATCTCATATATCCCCAGGAGCTTGAAATAAAGGACACAACGGATTCTAGGAAGTCTGCTTCATATTTAGATGTTCATCTCAAAATTGACTCCCATGGAAGACTTTCAACAAGGCTCTATGACAAACGTGATGACTTCAACTTTCCAATCGTCAACTTTCCCTTCTTGCGTAGCAACATTCCGTCCGTTCCAGCTTATGGAGTTTACGTATCTCAATTGTTTCGTTACTCCAGAGCGTACGGGACTTACATCGATTTCCTTAGCAGAGCGACACGTCTGACGCAAAAATTGCTCACACAGGTTTATGTTGCTCCTCGGTTGCTGTCTTCACTCAAGAAATTTTACGAAAGACATCATTCACTTGGGTTTCTATCTCTCAGATGAGTGCAGATGTTGGTTTGTCATAGGGTCTTGTTTTGTCTTCCTTTACCGGATTTGACAAGCTGAATGGACTATTGGCAACGTAACGGGTGTGATATAGCAAGCATGAACTGCTTACTCTTCCGGAGCACCTGAGTTCACTCTTGTTTCGACTGGAGTTCGCGTTGTTGATTGATGTTCGGTTGTTTTGTGTTTCCATGTTTTACATGCTGTCTGTTTTTGTCCCGTTCTTGTTTGTGTTTACTGGTTTTGTCTCTGCCCTTTCGGACTTTTGACATTCGGATACCCCATTGGTACCTCTGCTTCTTTTATTGTCTGGAACTTTGTTGTCATTTTTATTTCAACCATGTTTCCTTTTTAAAAGTTGAAATGCCGTTGCTTCCTTCTTATGAGATGATGAGCCAACTTGCCAAGAGGAAATCAGACTTCTGTTATATGACCAGTACAGTTCATGCTGAAATTCTTTTTCAATTATGAAGGGGGGGAGTTAAATATCGCTATATATGTTACTTAACAGATGGAGAAAAGTTTGCCATTCTTTTCCTTGAATAGGTCATGCCAGCTATATATCTAGTGACGTTTGCAGTCACTTCATCTTTAAACAGAACAAAGTTTTGTAATTTGTTAAAACAGCCACCGCAGACGGCAGAAGATTTAGATAGAAGTATTTGCTTTTAAAAAACATTATCAGTAAGTGGTAAATAAAGCTGAAATATTTGAAAATTTGGAGCCATAAAGTGAGTAGCAATTTGTTATGTTGGTCCGGAAAAAACCCCAGCTAATTTCAGTAATTTTCTAAGGCGTCAGAAAAATCGACGCCATTTTGACACTTCTGTTGCTATGTGGTCCGCAGTATATAACCGAGTTGTTCCGAAGTGTAAATTGCAGTGTTTGGTAAAGAGGCGATGAACGACCCGAATAGATAAACCTGTGTGGAGTCTGATAACGTTCTACACTACAAAAATTCTGCCCTGAAGTATGAGCAACCTTCTGTTCATTTGTCACTGTGACAGTGACCCATTAATGGTGCTTACTGAGCTCACATTTGTGAAATTTGCTATACTAAATAAAAAGTCTAGATCTAGCATGATTGAGAAGTTGGGTCTTCCCTTAATACAAAATTAAATGTGTAGATTTAGCATTGGCAAATCAGATCTTTCCTTAATATGTTAACAAAATTAAGATGAAATAATGTTAAATGATTAAAACAATAAAACTTATACCTTCTTTTGAATAAATTCAAATATGGTAAATCTCTTTCAAAAAAGAAACAGTGAAACATTTTGTATTTTTTGGTTTTTTTTCAAAAGGGATGTTGCAAATAATTATTGTTTGAGCAACAAATCAAATACAATAGATAGCGATAAACTGTAATATTGTAACAAAAATACTGTGTAACAAACTTATTGTTTACAAAAAAATTATCAATTAAAGTGGCTCATTTTAAACAATTTTCTATAACTAGTAAGAATAGGAAATATTGATAAAAAGTGGTTATTATCAGCTGTTACTTGAACAATATCTATCTTTTGACAACCTAAAATGGAGTTAAAAGTAGTGCAAAAGTATTTTGTAGCAATCATTTTGGGAATGTCTTTTATGGTGATATATCACACTAAGAAGTCAATGTTTGACTATCAAAACCAGAAAAAGGTCCGTTTCAGTGACTTTGGTCTAGGAAAAGCTAATGGTAGTTGGACATTCCTTGTGGATACGGAGAAATGCAAAATCCCGGATGTTGATCCATTTGATCCGTCAATTAAAAGTATGCTAAAGGATCCGAAAATTTATAGATGTGGAGGTAAAAATGTAGTTACTTCGCTGAAAAATGGTGATCTTTGCATAATAAAAGAGAAAAAATCGAACAAAATTATTCAGTGTGGATTTTTTCCAATATTTAGAGAGCGACATTCATTCAAATTTGGTAACAAAGTCATTTTCAAAAATTGCACATCAGTGACAGAAGAATTTATTAAAGTAGAATGTTATGATGCTAAGAATTCCACTTTGATTACAAACTTCCATATAAATTTTGTCGATAAATCGACACTTAAGGTACACGAAGACAAACCAATAGACACCAATTCATCAACAGAAGCAAAGAAGAGAAATGTAGATAAAGGTAAAACTGTCTTACACGCGAATAAGATCAAAGATAGATTAAATGTTCAGTTGATTATGCTTGATTCAACTTCCAGAATTAACTCATTTAGATACTTCAAAAATGCTCGGGAGTATTTGACAAATGTACTTGGTGCTGTGGAATTACATGGATACAATAAAATTGGCGATAACACAATGCCTAATATGATAGCATTGTTAACAGGGGAACCCCACGACAAGTTACCCTGCCTGAAAGACAACTCAGGAGTCGACAATTGTTCTTTTGTTTGGAAAGATTTTGCAAAAGAAGGATATATAACCCATTTAGCAGAGGATTGGCCTTTTGCCGATGCGTTTCATTTTTCTCTTAGAGGATTCAAAAGGCAGCCAACAGATTATTATGATCGAGCGTTCTATTCTGCCAATGGTGATGATGGCATGCACAATGTTTGTTTTCATGGTAAATCTGAGTCTGAGTTTTTGTTTCAACGAGCGTTTGATCTTGCCAAGAATTTACAAGACAAGCTATATTTTTCGCTATCTGTTCATTCTAGAATGACTCATAATTTCTTAGAAGCACTTGCATCTGTCGATAATATGACCATTGATTACCTTTCATCTCTTCAAGAGTACAATCTTCTGAACAATACTTTTTTGGTGATATTTGGGGATCACGGACTACGGTTCGGCGATGTTCGGGGTACATTTATAGGTCAACTCGAGGAGAGACTACCAATGATATTCATATACCTTCCTGAATGGTTTCGAATAAAGTATACAAAATTTTACAGCAACCTTAGAAAGAACTTTGATCGACTTACAACGCATTACGACTTACATGCCACTTTACTACATTTACTGAAATTAAAAAGTAAGAAAGTAATAACAAAACACGGAATTTCATTATTTAATGAAATTCCTAAAGATCGGTCATGTAAAGACGCCAACATTCGTTCTCATTGGTGCACATGTAATTATCATGAGTTTACAGTTAACAACAAAACAGTACGTAAAATTCTTTCTGAAACTGTAGTTCAAAAACTTAATTCAATGACCCACTCGCATAGACACCTGTGTGCCAAGTTACGAGTTTCAGCCGTAAACTTGTCAGTGAGACTTCTTACTCGAAGTGAAGACATAGAAGAACACAGAACCATTATTGTTACCCGTCCCGGTAACGGGATCTTTGAAGCCACTCTACGATACAACCACAATAGCCAAAAATATGACGTCATAAATGATGTTAGTAGGGTTAACAAATATGCAGGTCAATACAAGTGCGTTTTAAATGTAGTACACTTAAGAAAAATTTGTTTTTGTAAAAAATGAAAAACAAAATGTGTTGATTTCTATCACTGCCTGTCAAGGCAACAAGTGATATAATTTTCAAGTGTAAAAAGCATTAGTATAGAAGACCTATTTAAAGCGACACTAGATATTCACATGTCGATTTGAAAGTACTCAAAAGATATAGTGGGACATATTAAATCTTAATCATTTTCAAAGCCCATTCTTTGAAAACTTGCAATGTTTTCACTTTGCCTTACAGTGTACCTCACTGGAAATTATAACTATAAGATCATGTATCGGAATCTAGGAATTTTGATTTTAGGACTTCAAGAAACAAAGATGTACCAAAGAGGCAATCAAATATCGTAAATCCGAAGTTAGTTAGTTAGTTAGTTAGTTATTGCTTTACTCCCGATTTCGGCTATATCCGGGAGATGAACATGAAAGTGGTGATACAATGAACATGAAATGATGATGAAGTGGAGGAAATGGGGACACAAGGCCAATCGGGTAGGAGTTTTGACTGCCAAATATAGGCTCAAATCCACTGGAAAAGGGAGTGATGGGTAGGGACGGGAAATTTTGCCTCCTGCATGGGGATCCTACGGGTCCTACTCTTACTGAGACCTGCAGCAGGGTTCTCTAACGTGCGAGGAACGTGACATTTTTCCCAACACGGTGCACCACTATGGTTTGCGGTCAAGTTTTCCGCATTATCGCCTGACGACCCCGCATCTCTCGATGTCAGGGCTGCCCCATTCAACCACCTGGGGCACACATCCCAGTCACTTTGTGGGCAAAGCGGCCTGACCCCGATGTAAGGTTTCTGAGCGCTCTTTAGTGGACTTTTACCGACAAGCTTAGCGCTGCTGCGGGCCTATTCGCCTCCCGGGCCCCGCACGGGAGGTAAATCCGAAGAGACTAAGCCAAAACAGGTAGACACAAAATCACCACAACAAAACAAACAAAACACACACATAACAACCAAACCGCAATCAGCAACGTGAACTCAAGTCGAAAAAGAGTAAACTAGAGAGCCTCGGAATAGTTCCTGCTCGGTATGTTGCCAACGATCGATATAGTTATAGGCTCAAATCCGGTTAGGATTACAATACAAATCTCTATATTAAGCCAACATCAGCACTCATCTGGATAGAAATGCGGCATTAGATTTTGTCTTTAGCTACAAGCACGTGATGTCTTCCCTAAAATTTTGAGTGATGACAACAACCTGACAGCAATATAACCTTGTGTTAAAAATGCATGTCAGATATGACGCTCAATCAAGGACTTGTCACAATACTTCCCATAAGCTCTGGAATACCGAATCAGTTTTGATACGTATACTCCATAGGCTATAGCGGACTGAATGTTACTTCACAAAAGGGAAAATTGAAGTATTCACGTCTGTCCTCGAGCTTTGTACTTGTACAAACCTTGCTAGAGTGTAAACTTAGAGATACCAATATGAAGCGGACCTCCTAGAATCAGTAGGGTCTTTTATCGCGTGTTCGTGGGGATATGTGAGATGTAAAAAGTCATCAAAATCAATGATGATTGTTTATTGAAATGACATCATCGATATAACGAAATGTGAAATTAAAGGAAAAGGCAAGTCGGCGACCTTTTTTGTCCAGAAGACTAAAATCATATGAATAAAGGCAACGGTGCACAATACGTATCCATTGCCATGTCAATTGTCTTCAGAAAAAATAAACATCCACCAAACCGTACTAATATGTTGTCGATAAGAAAGTTGAGCATTTGTACCATGTCATCTTCAGTTAATGTGTTCTTTTACTAGCTAGACTCTTGGATGACCAAGTCTTTTTTTTTATATTTGACTACTGCTCTTTCCGCTCTTTTTTGATAAAGCTACTTTTAATCAACTGTGTCAAACGGATATTCATTTGTGAATGTGGGATTGGGCTGTTTAAAATAAATACTTTTACAAAATGAAAATGACTTAGAAGAAAATGAGATATGGAATAAGTGTACGCGACACAACCTACAATATAAGCGTAAATTTAGAACATCTACAATGGAAAGCAGCCAGCAGCTGTTAAGAATTTCAATCGGTTATTTTGAATTTTTTAGTATCCACATTTGATTAACACAATTTCTAGAGTAACAACAATTGAAATACTTTTAAAAGAATTACAATTTTACATATTTTTCCAAACATCGTATGCGGATAAAAATTTGTTACACCCTGGACCAATGCAAATTTACAACTTATGCTTCATTTCCGTATAATTATTATTTTAAAGACAAAAATTATTCTTCGGGAAATATTTTTTTCCTTAATCTCTAATATTTTCTTTAAAAATCGTATTCAAAAAAAAGTTAAATGCTGTCGGTTTTGATGAAGTTGACGACCGACAAAGAAACAGTAAAATAAAATCATAAGAATGCCACTGGATAATCAGACTGTTATTTTATTAAAGTCCTTTTCGATTGATCGTCAACACTATTCATTATTATCGTTGAGATGAAATAAGATGTTTAGTCTGATATATTAAAATGTCTCTCGACAATCTTACATTTTGTTTTCATTTTCATTTTAATATTTGATTAAAAAATCTTTTGGCAGTCTTGAAAAATAATATTGATTCGGTGCATTTTTAATTACGTTTAGCGCGAATGCATGAATAATTTCTGATAAACACAAATTATCTAATGTAGGATCAATCATGCTTCTGTAAATTTTAATATTTTAAATATTCTCCCGGGACACATGTGATTTCTGAATTGATTGTTCTGCTACAACCATTTATAATGCTTACTTCTTTCAAAATGCTTCAAATTACGATCTTTTAAACTTTATTTTTCTATTTTTACCACGACAAAAAAAAAATAAGCATATGAAGATAATTGATCATCATTCTCGGAAAAGTTTACATTTGATCATCGTGTTCGTTGCCCTTGTATATCCTCAATATTGTTGCTAGGACGTGAAACACCAGAGTCAAATATGTGTATAAAGAGCAGCATACATGTATCATGTTCTCTGAAAGAGTGTCAAGTCTTGCACAGAAACTGCTCTTACAAAGTTATGTTTTCACGGGGATGTTAGCTTAAGATAATGAGTTCTAATTGGTGACATGTTGTACTAAGTCTTGTACTTTGATTTTTCTTACATATGATCAGTCTGTAAAGTCTGTTTTTTTTTGTAATTGACAATTTATTGTCTTTTTAGCTCAACGGTCCAGGTGAGCTTTTGTCATCACTTGGTGTCCATCGTCGTCGTCTGTCGTCTGTCCTCTGTTGACGATTTTTCAAACTTCTTCTCCTCTGAAACTACTAACCAGAATTTATTGATACTTGGTACAATTGATCCTTATGGTGTCCTGCACAAAATAGAAAAAAAATGAGATGTGGAACAAGTGTACACAACATGGCTCACATACATGTAACAAGCGGCAATTTAGAAAAAAAAACACAATGGGCAACCACCAGCAGTCTTCAACAAGGCCAGTAGGCGCTGCTCGACGTTCTGCAATTAGCTTATGGTCTAAATAAAATGCATATAATTCAAACCTAGTCCTGAAACTGTCACAGATAGACCCCCTCCTTAAACAAGGAACAGAAAACATCAAAAAGACAAGTACAGCTAAAAGCTGTCAGTGTCAAAGATTCTAGGTTCAGGACAGGCACATATAACATATGGTGGAACTAATCTAGTTTTTTTACCAACCCTCTGCTATCAATATTTCTAGACAAAACACATAAATTAAAAATAAAAGTCAAATCGATCAAAGTTCCATTCTGCTAGAGAGAACCTTAGACAAAAGACAACAAGAACAAACAAACATACGGTAGAGGATCTCTCTGTAGAACATTCGCTGTTACGGACAGCTAGCTGAGAATCACCAAAAATAATAAATCACCAATTGACTGATGTTTAAATAAAATCAAACATATCGATTTTAAATCCGACACAACATTTCAAACAATGAATTATTTGGTGGAGTGTCATCACACAAAAGATGAGTTTTGATTTTGGATCGGTCAAAAATCATATGGCCAGATACAAAAAGCTGTTGCTTGTTTACACCTTCAGCTCAATACAAAAATGTTTTCAATAGGACGAAAAACAAGGCGAAAACACAGTACAAGCGACTTAGGGGTCAAGAACGTAGTAAGCTAGCAAAAGACAATCCGAGAGAATTTTGGGCTATAAAATCAAACCTTAACACCATTTGAACTATGCAGTAAACCTGACGGACATGTTCGATCATTGGAAGTGAAGAACAAGACCTTTTACCGGAAATCAGAACCGCGTTAGAAGATATGACTATAGACGATACAATCTGTGAATGTCTTTACAATCCTATAGCAGAATCGGAAGTCGAATGCGTGATGAAAAAACTGAAACGCGGTAAGAGCTCGGAAAGCGACGATCTTACCGGCGAAATGTTTCTCGCGTACCCAGCGTTTTTTGTTCCATTATTAACTACTATTTTCAATAAACTTTTGGATATTAAGATTTATCCGGATAATTGGGTGGATGGTATTATCGTTCCTGTCCCGAAGAAGGGTGACCGTACAGATCCGAACAATTATAGACCTATAACTCTAGTTAATGACTTTTCTAAGATTTTTACGGCTGTGTTGAACAACCGTCTCATTAATTGGGCCGAAAAAACGAGGTACTTATTGACAAGCATTTTGGATTCTGTGCGCAAAAGTCTACAGTGGATGCAATATTTATTTTACATGGTATTATCACAAAGACATTAAACCGAAAAGAGAAGCTGTATACTGCGTTTGTTGACTTTATCAAAGCTTTTGACCGAGTCGATCGCCGTATACTATGGTATAAACTCTAAAATAGTAGTGTGAGCAATAAATTGTTTTCTATGCTTAAAACTATATATTCAGTTCTTAATCTACGTGTAAAATGCGATGAAAATCTTTCAGATGCATTCAGTAATAACGTTGGAGTAAAACAAGGAGAACCGTTGTCGCGTTTGCTATTCTTATTCTTTATTAATGACATGGTCGTGGATTCGGATGGCTTAGTAGAATTAAACAGCACTCTTATCTATCTGTTGCTTTTTGCGGATGATACCGTGCTGTTTGCTAAAAGTTCCGGTAAATTACAATTATTGCTCGACAATCTTTCCTTACATTGTTGGAAATGGAATATAGACACGTAAATTAAGATAAAACTGAAATCATAGTTTTTAGAAAAGGAAAATGGAGAAATATTTGGAAAATTAGGCCATCTCCCTATGTATATTTTTAGAAAACAACGTTTGTTAAAATATTGGGTTAATATTGTTAATGATAAACCCAAACATGTTTTGATGAATATCAGATGCTTCTTAAAGATTATATTAACGGGAAAGCTGACTGGGCTTCAAATCTTAGAAGCAGAGGTACCAATGGGGTATCCGAATGTCAAAAGTCCGAAAGGGCAGAGACAAAACCAGTTAACACCAACAAGAATAGGACAAAAACAGACAACATGTAAAACATGGAAACACAAAATAACTGAATATCAATCAACAACGCGAACTCCAGTCGAAACAAGAGTGAACTCATGTGCTCCGGAAGAGTAAGCAGTTCCTGCTTGCTATAGCACACACGTCGCGTTGCCAATAGAACTTTAATCTATAATCTTGGTCTTAGCTATATGTGGGATGAACAAAATGACATAGAGGTTAATTATGAAGTTTTAAATGTACGATTGTTAGACCAAATTTATCAAAGCTGGCTTGCATCTTTGTATGAATCTGAAAAAAAAATTATCAGTGTATAGACATGTATAAAATGATTTTGTGATTGAAGAATATTTGTGTAATAATATAGAAGTACACTTATTTACTAAACTAAGATAAGGTGTTCTTAAGCTGTGTATTGAAACTGGTCGATATAATAATGTACCTAAAAAGATAGAAAGTGTCTATGTTGTAATATGAATACTGTTGAAAACGAATATCATTTTATTTTAGTTTATACAATATTCATGAGACTGTAGTAAGCCAGCATAATATAGCTTAAATAGCATTAGCACTGAACCAAAACAGGATCATATAACAAAATGCACTTCTCATTAAAAACCAATGATACTGCATACCAAAATCCACTTGACATAGATTAAATATTAATTGCTCTCTATCTCTTGCAAAACAACCATGAACTTTGACCATAAATCTTAACCTGCCTCACACTAGATAATTTGATTAGCATGTAATAGCTGTCTTTATATTGTGTGGAAATATCATGAAATCTGATAGCTATAATTTCTTCAAGTGTTTACTGAGTCATCGCTTGTATCAAGACCTCCGATAATCTACCTGCATGTTATCAGAACACAATAAGTAAAATATACTGTTTAATTAACTAATTCTATAACTACAAACTAAATATAAACATGTAAACAAAACAGTTATACAAATAACATATACCTAAACTAATTAAATCATGCATATACAACACAACAAAATATAACTACCCATACAGTCATAATATTTTGGCTTCCTGGGGGCTACTCATACTACCCTCAAACATGTATACTAACTATATCCCTTAGAATGCGCACGTTCCCGACTATCCTTAACTATATGAAAACTGGGTTCGTCGCCTCCAGTGTTACATGTACTTAAAATATATAAGCATTAGTGACTAGAGACTGAGTGTCGAGTACTATCTGGGGACGAGCACATCCAGATGTCGAGTACTATCTGGGGACGAGCACATCTAGATGTGGATTAGGGTACTATCTGGGGACGAGCACATCCAGATGTCGATAAGAGTACTATTTGGGGACGAACATTAGAGTACTATCTGGGGACGAGCACATCCAGATGTCAAAAACCCATAATTGCATTCTATCTGGAGACGAAGAACATCAAAAATCAGAATAATTATTAACTATTAATAACGATTAATATTAAAAAATAAATGAATTGGGGGAAAAATAATTTCTTGAAATTATGCACGGCAAACAAGTATGAGCAGCCCCAAATATAAACAGGGTGTCGACGGGGTTGGTGGGTGGGCCAAAAGAATACCACGTAAATATTTGCTAAAACTTAAAAATAATTCCCAAACTTAACGAATCTTGCAAACACATCTGCTGATCTCATCAAGCACACTTAACCAAGAAATGTATTTAACCAATCAAATACCTCTACGTCATCTGTATTGGTATGTAGGATTTCCATAATTTACACGTGCGATACATCATTGTATAAACTCTAATTTAATAAATTAAATTGCCTTTTATACAATATTCATGAGACTGTAGTAAGCCAGCATAATATAGCTTAAATAGCATTAGCACTGAACCAAAACAGGATCATATAACAAAATGCACTTCTCATTAAAAACCAATGATACTGCATACCAAAATCCACTTGACATAGATTAAATATTAATTGCTCTCTATCTCTTGCAAAACAACCATGAACTTTGACCATAAATCTTAACCTGCCTCACACTAGATAATTTGATTAGCATGTAATAGCTGTCTTTATATTGTGTGGAAATATCATGAAATCTGATAGCTATAATTTCTTCAAGTGTTTACTGAGTCATCGCTTGTATCAAGACCTCCGATAATCTACCTGCATGTTATCAGAACACAATAAGTAAAATATACTGTTTAATTAACTAATTCTATAACTACAAACTAAATATAAACATGTAAACAAAACAGTTATACAAATAACATATACCTAAACTAATTAAATCATGCATATACAACACAACAAAATATAACTACCCATACAGTCATAATATTTTGGCTTCCTGGGGGCTACTCATACTACCCTCAAACATGTATACTAACTATATCCCTTAGAATGCGCACGTTCCCGACTATCCTTAACTATATGAAAACTGGGTTCGTCGCCTCCAGTGTTACATGTACTTAAAATATATAAGCATTAGTGACTAGAGACTGAGTGTCGAGTACTATCTGGGGACGAGCACATCCAGATGTCGAGTACTATCTGGGGACGAGCACATCCAGATGTGGATTAGGGTACTATCTGGGGACGAGCACATCCAGATGTCGATAAGAGTACTATTTGGGGACGAACATTAGAGTACTATCTGGGGAC
The DNA here is from genome assembly GCA_963971305.1 of Arcuatula senhousia. Taxonomy (NCBI): domain Eukaryota; kingdom Metazoa; phylum Mollusca; class Bivalvia; order Mytilida; family Mytilidae; genus Arcuatula; species Arcuatula senhousia. Next base: position 19,724 of record CAXARO010001685.1, read on the forward strand.
GAGCACATCCAGATGTCAAAAACCCATAATTGCATTCTATCTGGAGACGAAGAACATCAAAAATCAGAATAATTATTAACTATTAATAACGATTAATATTAAAAAATAAATGAATTGGGGGAAAAATAATTTCTTGAAATTATGCACGCCAAATGAACGAATACAATAATGACAAACCTACAAAATGTATGAGTGAAGCCCCCAAGAAATTAAAAATATAAAATAAAACATATTAATATACAATAATAAATAGATACATGAGACTACTTATTGACATTATGAACACATGTCATTTTGAGACAATTCTATAATCTTTTGATCAATTCTGATGTACCTTAAATAGCAATTTGAATTCCACCTACCCAGTGCCTGTATGATATGGTCTTCAACCCCTGCCGCTGCAGCCGATGTAGCCGCCCCAATTCTGAACGAATGACCGGAAAAAACAGAATCATCATAACCCAAAAACGTTAACAACTTTTTTAAATAAGATAAAAACGTGCTCCTCGACAGGGGTTTCATATCATTTTCACTTTCAAAAAATAAAGGAGCCAAATCATTCTTATTGAACTCCTTGTGTACATTTAGGTAGTTAATCATCTTTTGAACAGGCTGAAGCCCATCATTGTCAAATATCTTAATATCAATACCTTTGTGAAAATGATCAACCTTAGATGACTTTAAATGTAAATTATAATATCTAAGATTTGAATCAATCTGAACATCATTAACTTGTAAAAATTTGCACACTTTACTTTTCTGGGTTAATTCACCACATCGAAGAAAACCACAAAATGCCAAAGTAAAGGCTGCTTTTAACATTGAATCAATAAACACGGAGAAAAAGCCATTATCTAAAGCATTGCATATCTGTTTCATAATAGAAATAGTAATAGGTAATCTGTTTTTAGTTGTATTTGTTTGTGATTTCTTAATACCACGTAAAATATATGCTAACCTGTCAGATGATTTTAAAGGATCTACTTTATTGTATCGCAAGTAATAGTAACGAATACCAGCTAAATATAACTTAATAGTATCGTGCTTAAGGTTTAATGTATTTTTACAATGCGTAACAAAATATAACAAAATATCCTCGTCAATGTGAGGCAGTGTCGTAATATGAGATGAATAATCACATGAAAACAACCTAGACATAATTAAAAACTTTCTAAAACATAAAATGCCAACTTTGTACACTTGCTTAGTTGAGACACTTAATGATTCGTCCCATAATTCATCAATCTGCCTCCTTAACTCATCATTATGCTGGACGGTGGTAATGTTGGAGTTGGTAATAACTTTGCGTGAGGAGCTAGTTTCCTGAACTTGTCCATCTGAAATCGAGATAGTGAATCAGCTATGTTATTATGAACACCTGGAATATGTTTAGCATGAATCGTGTAGCTATGCAAAGCCGAATGATATGTCAATTTCCTCATCAATTTCATTATACTAGAAATTTTTGATCTGCCTTTGTTAATTATATCCACTGTAGACATATTATCACAAAAGAAGGTTATTCGTAACCTACACCAATGATGCCCCCACATAACACAAGCCATAACAATCGGATAAAGTTCCAGAAATGCCATAGATATTTGCTCTTCATTTAAAACGGATTTAGGAAAATCTCCCTGGAACCACTGATTTTTAAAGAAACCCGCAAAAGATTTATCCGTTGCATCAGTATATAAATTTAGATCTGTGGCTGATGTAAAATCATCGTTTAAGAAAGATGAGACTCCATTCCACTCTTTGAGAAATAAAGACCACATAGCCAAATCTGATTGGCAATTCTTTAGATGCACATAGTGAGACAACTTTTTAACTGTAGTGGATAACTTGATTAAATGCGAAACAAAAGATCGCCCTGGTTGTATCACACGACAAGCAAAATTTAAGTGGCCAAGCAAGCTAAGTAATTCACGTTTCGTACAAGATTTCCTTGAACTAATTTTTTCAATAAATTCCTGTATACGTTTGATCTTATCGAGTGGTAGACGTGCTTCCATCTTATCGGAATCTAGAATTATTCCTAGATATTCAATTACAGTCGAAGGCACCTCTGTTTTCTTTTGTGATAACGGTATTCCTAACGATTTGAAAATAGACAATAAATTATCTTTGATGTTAACTGCATCTTCAGATGGGCATATTGTAAAACATGGGCTGGGCTGGTCTGGTCTGGTCTGGTCTGGTCTGGGCTATGTAAAACATGGGCTGGGCTGGGCTGTGTAAAACATGGGCTGCTTTAAAATAATGAAGAGTATATCTATATCAAGGATTCACTATTTGGTATTCCAGCATAATGCCTATTAAAATGGGATTTCTATTTTTGTATTTAGTAGCTCCTAATGAATATAATACTGAGACAAGCATGTAGAAAGTTTACATAAAACATTGTTTTGAAAGGTTTTATTGTCATAGTATCGTTTTATGGTTTTGTCTTTGAAGTTTTGCACTTATGATATTCCGATACCTTTGCTTCTTTCTAAACCATGAGGGTCAATATAGATAATGTCCATCCTTCATTTTGAAACAGCATGCATCAAGACGCTAATTATGATAATAAAAAATAGATGGGCAAAGAAAATTACTTGAGTTATGATTGGTCAGAAGATTTATATCCATAACAACTTATATTGTTTTTTTATCCACGTGTTTTTATCCTCCCTAAACAATATAGTACGCAACATTCTATAAAAAGTTATGGTAAAACAAAAGGAAAATTTTTTAACAAGTGTTGGTAGAACTGTTGATTTATTTAATTACTTTTACATGGTTAAATTCCTTATATTCATTCCAGTAATAATATGTTATTGACAATATTGTTGCCCTTAGTCACAAATTGAAAATTTAATGTGCATCAAAATTCAAAGCAATAAAGCAATTAATTCAGATCAACAAAACTAACATTAAAATGGAGACAATAAAATAAGTAGGTTGGTTAAACCACACATAAAAGGTAAAAATATCAAATATAAAACTAATATAAATTAATAAAGAATACATCTAAAATCTAAAAAGCCCAAATTTTCGGCTTTCAGCCTTCGTCGGGGGCAGAGCAAAAAGAAAAAAAATCACGACCGCCACGGTCTGAGGACAACCAACAAGTGAATATAGTAAAAAGTGTTCACTCGATAAAAACAACCACGTCATCATCACCCAAATCCTGAACTGAGCAATATAACAATAGGCCAAATCATACCCAAAGAATCAAATTAAGTAAATAACTAAAAAATGATTTGATTTTTGACATTGATGCCGAAAGGACGTGCTGTTCCCAGGAATTTTATTATTCTCTGCTCAAGGAACTGTCTTTGTTTCTCGCCGTGATGGGTTTTAAGCAGAACCGTGACTTGCATATCTTTTATACTGTGGCCGGACCCTCGAAAATGCTCCCCAACTGGACATTCAGTATCTCTGGTGACACTGTTTTTGTGTTCCACAAAACGGTCCCCGAGTCTCCGACAAGTTTCACCAACATAAATCATGGAACATCGCTTACATCTTATAGCGTATACGACGTTTTCGGTAATGCAGGTGAACCCATCCTTCAGTTGGAAAGTTTTCGAGGGACCAACCACAGCATCGGTCTCCCATGTGAACGGACAAGTAGAGCAGCGAGTTCTTTTACAAGGACGTGTACCTTTGTAGCTGGCGGGTTGACGTGACGACCTATACGAACTGCTGACCAGGTGCTGTTTAAGACTCTTGCCCTTTCTAAAAGCCGTAATAGGGGTAGAGTCAGCAAAAACAGTGGACATATACTCATCTTTGAGGACAATGGATTTAAAGTTGCGAATAAGGATGTTCTGGATGGCAACATTGTGAGGGTGATAAGTAAGGACTAACGGAACACGATCATTGGTGCTCTTCACCCGGGGCTCCATTGCCTCGCGTCTGTTCACACGGGAAACCGAGGACACGGCCCTGTCCAAGACTTTGTCTTAACATTAAAATGAACTATAAAATATGTAAATTGATTATTTTAAAGCAGCCCATGTTTTACATAGCCCAGCCCAGCCCATGTTTTATATTGCCCAGCCCAGCCCATGTTTTACATAGCCCAGACCAACCCAGACCAGACCAGCCCAGCCCATGTTTTACAATATGCCCTTCAGATGGAGGAACGATAACAAGAAAGTCATCTAACAAATGTAAAATATTTTGAATATCATAATTAGTTTTTGCAATCCAGCACACAGCGACAGACAAAGTATCAAATATTTTAGGACTTGAACGACTTCCAAACACTAGCCTGTTAAAATAATAAAACTGGTTATCCCAACAGACGCAGTGGAAAGGCCACATTGCAGGGGCTAGAGGCATTACTTTAAATGCGTCAGTGATGTCAGTTTTAATCATTAAAGAGCCTTGGCCTAATTGTTTGATTATCTTAATCGCATCATCGATAGATACATATTGAAGTGAAAATTCTTCCTTGTCAATTAAATCGTTCAAACTGGGATTGTCGTCATCTTCATGCGGCGCCGATAAATCTACTATTAATCGTTTCTTAAAACTGTACTTTCCTACAGCTAAGCCCAAGGGGTTAATTCGAAAAACAGGAAAGGGTATTTCTTTAAACGGACCAGACAAATACCCTTTCTGCACTTCTAAATTAATTAAATCGGAAACAACGCATATCATTTTATTTTAGTCTATCCAGCTTATAAACAATTAAGAGTCAAATATTTGTCAAAATTTTACAATTCTTAACTTAATGTTCACAAGTTATATACACTTTTAGAACTTAAGAAACTAAGCGCTGTTAAAAAAAATATTTTGTACATCAGAGAAAGTTTAAAACTTAGATCTTTTATCATTAATTGAAAGTCCATGTTGTCATAACCTAAAATGTATACATTATGTTCTCTGCTATTCATTCATTCAGTTATTTATTGTCTTTTTCCATGTTTTCATTGAAATTTGTTATTTCCTTACTTTATACTTATACCATTGCTGTTAATTAAATAATATTAATATGTAATAATTGCTATCGCATGATCTTTTGCTTTTTGCAATAAAAACATTATCCTTGTCCCGATCTTGTTTTCGGTGATGGCCTATTATTTTAGAATACTAAGTGGGGCGACGGAATTTATACAATATAAATTCCAATTAGTGAGAACTTTTTAAATTTTCGAAGCATCAAAATGTTTCCTCTATCTACAATTGTGTTCTTTCTATATGAAAATGCATGAAATCAATTATTTTAATTTTTACTTCAAATGGACCATAACCCCAATAAAGGGTCACCTAACATCTTCGACTCAATGTGGAATTTTGTGAAGCTTTTCAAGATTCTAAAGAGCCGGAGATCGAGGACACAAAGTGGTGACATAAGCTCATCTGGTCTTTGGCCAGTGAGCTGAAAAAACAGATATCAACCAATCAGTCGTTGTTAGAGGCTGTTGTACATAAATATTCAATGGATAAAATATATCTTTTTTAACAATTATTTGGTAACAAGTGTAAATTAATCAATTATACTTAATGGTTTTATCCGCCCAATGTCCATATGTTACAAAATTGTAACAATGACTCTTTGAAAAATTAATGATGAGGAAGTGCATAATAAGATCAATGATTAAAAGATATTGTCGGTTATATTGACAAAAATGTGTTAGTCAGGTTAAATCAAATTAAATGTAAATAAATGTTGCTAGGAGATTACTTTTTTAAATAATTTTAGCCCAAAAACTCGCCAAAAGAATCAAATTAGCACACAGAGGAGAAAAAGCTTGTTGGTAAAAGCAAAAATGTACTGTATCCTAACGTTGTGTCACCATGCTTAGCCACCAGTCAGTGAGTATGAGTCTGTCTCTGTCTCTGGTCACGTACCACAGAGATTGCGCCAGCATTTGATGACTGATACATCGGTCTGTAATGGGTACCTCCACTTTACTGTCTCTGAGATGATGGCTGCCGTCGTATAGCCGACATGCAGGTCTACCTATCGACACTAACCGACAAACAAAGACTTAATTGTGCAAAATTTTGGGGTTTGGTATTGCACCTACTATAGCTGGGCAACCATTAAGAAAGCCTTCCGGACGCATTGTCCTACCAGGCGTCCCGGACGATTGCATTTTAGTGTCACCGATCAAAGATATGTCTTGTTAAAGTTTAATGTTTTACTGAACAATTCTCGATTTGGTGACTTTCTCCATCTCATATATCCTCGGGAACTTGAGATAAAGAACACAACTGTTTCTAGGAAGTCTGCTTCATATTGACTCTCAATAAAGACTTTCAACAGAGCTCTATGACAAAAGAGATGACTTTAACTTTCCAATCGTCAACTTCCCCTTTTTGTGTTGCAACATTCCGTCCGCTCTTGCTTATATGGAGTCTTCGTATCACAGTTGATTTGTTACTCCAGAGTTTGTGAGAATAACATCGATTTTCTTTGCAGAGCGTCACGTTTGACACAGAAATTGCTGACACAGGGGTATGTTGGTCCACGGTTGCTGTCTTCACTCAAGAAATTTTACGCTAGACATCGTGCACTCGTAGACAAATATGGGATTTCTATCTCTCAAATGAGTGCAGATGTTGGTTTGTCGTCAGTAGAAATTTGTTTTGTCTTCCTTTACCGGATTTAACACACTGAATTGGAAATTAGCAACACGACGGGTGTGCTATAGCAGGCAGGAACCGCTTACTCTTCCGAAGCACCTAAGTTGTTCGCGTTGTTGATTTCCGTTCAGTTGCAGGTTTTGTGCTTTGCGTTTCTTCGTGCTGTTCTTGTTCATCATGTTTACCGTTTTTGTCGTTGCCCTTTCGGACTTTTGACACTCGAATGCCCCATTGGTGCCTCTTTGCTTCTTAAATAGCGCTCTGATTTCTTTTATTCAATCCCCGGTCGGATATCCCAAGCCCCAGTGGTACCGTGTGGCTTTTGTATTGTATTATAAGTCTTGGGCCAATGCAAGACGGCAAGGAGTGACCTATGGTCATGTTGAAGACTGCTTGCTGTTTTCCGTTGTGATTTTTTGAATTGCTGTTTGTTTATGTTTGTTGTGTCGCGTACACTTATTCCACATCTCAATATCGTATATTTACATTTGTACATCCAAGATCATACAGGCGTCTGGGTAAATTAATGTACAATCAATCAACCCATCAATTCTCCCGAGTGGTTGAATTAGCGTATGTAAGCTCAATTTGGGGGGGGGGGGGGGTAACTACAAGTATTTTCAGGTATAGATATGCGGCCCAGAAATTTTGTTACCCACCCCTTCCATATATACGCCTGCTTAAAAAATACACCCATTCATATATTTTAATGCATTTAAAATTACATAAAATATGGTTAAACTAAGCTACGTTTGCATATCCTACAGATATTCTAGTAAAATCAAAGTTTGAATGGTAAAAATTAACAAATGCATGTACAGGAGGCAAATTGTGGATGCTCGGTCACTCTCTTTCTATTGATATATGACATTTGTGAAAAGTACACCTGTCCAGTTTTATCTATGCAACAGTTGAAATTTCCACCCTTTTCACATGTTGGACACCCCAAAAAGTAAATCCGTTTGGGCTGCACATATGAACTATACTTTTATAATGGAAGTACACCCCCCCCCCCCCCCCCCCCGGTGTATGTAAGTGTATCTTCTTATTCTTCCTTGTACGGGAGTAGACTCTTAAAGGAGTGAAAAACATCCCGGAACGCGCAAGTACAAAAAAAAAGTTGGACTTTAAAATTATAGCCAAACATTTTAAAATTTATGTTCAGAATATATATAATATAAAAAATAATGTTACTTTTTTTTATTCTATAATATTTTGCTATATTTTTGGTTTAAAATATAAGTAAAAACATATATACAGTAATGCAGTGGTATATTTATGGTCTGTATGTCACTGGGGTCCTTCAAATGTTAGAGTGGATAGACCACTTTTGAAGGTTTCCAGGAATGATGACATACTTATGGATTCAGGAAGATTATTCCAATCTGATATTGTTCTTGGACAAAATGGATATTTATATATGTAACATCCTTATTTGTTGATATTTGCCTGAATTTATGTCCCCAACCCCCCCCCCCCCCCCCCCCCCGAGTACGCCTATCAGATCTATTTAAAACATGTCTTTTGGAACTTCTACTAACCCCCAAATTGATTTTATATATTTAAGTTAATCTTGATTTTTTACGCCTACTTTCCAAACGTATTTAACATGTTTGTGACTGCACCGGGAGATCTGTCTTTGTAATTATTCAGAACATATCTTGCAGCCTTTCTTTGAATTTGCTCAACCTTAGATATTTGATTATTTTTGTACGGGTCCCAAACTGGGGAGGAGTATTCAATAACCGGGCGTACAAGTGAAGTATAAGTACATGTAAGGTTTTTAACTTTTTGAGTACAATTTTTCATGTTTCTTCTTAAAAAGCATAATGTTTTGTTTGCCTTGCACAGTAATGTTATTTATAGAAAATAGACAATATTTATTTGCACAAACACCCATAAACAGTTTATAATTACAAATATAGCAATATTAACATGGCATGACAGTGGTACTAATTTATTTATTAACATTTAATTGTGTTTTCTATATATTTAATTGTGTTTTCTAGATCTTCAATGTCTCCACGCAACGGTAAAGAAATATTATGCTTCCTTAACCGTTTCTTAATTCCTATAAGTAGTTTGGATTTTAAGGCCTTGTTGTTCTGCACAAGACGTGAGGTGGATTGCTCTATGTTATGAAATTTAACAGAGAACATATCCAAACAAGCACTGTCCCTTGACGTCTTTTGCAGATATTCAATGTCTCCGCTCAATTTTAACCTCATTATCTTGCGATTCTACATCAGTCACGAGGTGGTATACTCTTGTCCATGAAATATGGCTTGAGTTTATCCATAAGCACCGTCCCTTGGTGACTCTTGTAGAATTGTAACTATAGTATATACTTTTAATCCTATATCAAATAAACAGAGGGCACCCAAAATTAAAAAAAAAAAAAAATATATATATAGTTATTTACAAATCTCTCGTTCTCTAGACCTTATATTATAAATGAACAACCTCGCCGGGGTCATATATTGGCAAATTAATGATATGGTTTTTTTTTTATTTATTTATTTTTTTTTTTTGTCTATTTGTCTCATTACAGCTCTTCTTATGTCTATGTATGTTTGAAATCATGATTGTTTATAATTGTAATAGCCCCCTGTGGGACCATAATTGGCAAATAAATATCTTATATCTTATATATATCTTCCAGCATTCTTGTAAAAATTTAATGAAAATTTTAATAATTGAATAGGAATTGTTGTTAAAAAGAAATTTAATTTCTTTAATTGTTAGAGTATGAGGAAACGGATATGTCCTAGTGGATTTTTAAGTTTTTCAATTTCTAAGATTGTTGCAGTGAGGACAAGTTGATAGAAATACAAATGACAACAAAGTTCCAGACAATAAATTTTGCTACGCCTGACGTGCGTTTGGTCTATTCAAGACTCATCAGAGGCGCTCCACCAAAAATATTGAAAATGCCAAACACTGTATGAATATGAAGAGCGTAGAACAGTATAACCAAAAATACCAAACTGGGGAACCAAATTATTACTACTAAGATATTCAACCTATGTCTGGGGTAGGAAGAACCTTAGGGTTTAGACAATTTTGAAATTTAGACGGATAATTTAAAGCTTTGATGTATTCTCCAACTCAAAAGTGTTGGTGCCGGAGCGGGCTAACCTCGGGGAATTTAAACTCCACCAGCAGTGCTAACCTTCACGTGTGTTCGAAATACAAATGACAACAAAGTTCCAGACAATAAATTTTGCTACGCCTGACGCGCGTTTCGTCTATTCAAGACTCATCAGAGGCGCTCTACGAAAAATATTGAAAATGCCAAACACTGTATGAATATGAAGAGCATAGAACAGTATAACCAAAAATACCAAACTGGGGAACCAAATTATTACTACTAATAATTTGGAAAGTGGAACTCGTCCTATGAGGCCCCTAGTCTAGATCATTACTTATTGTTATGTCTAGATATTTACTTTCTTTTACAGATTCTATGGTATGGTTATGCAGTTTATAATCAAAATTGGTTGGTTTAGTTTGTAGTGACAGTCTGAATTATTGATTAGGGCCGAAGGGGACATTGTGAAATAAGGGCCGAAATCAAAACGATTAATAAAAACAAACTGTGTTTCTTTCCCTGATAATTTATTTCCCTTTTATTTCACACCACAAGATTTTGAGAGAAGTTTATAATATTTAAAGATTACAAGTGCATGACAATGATACAAGAAAAATAATTATTTCTTATGAAAAGAAATAAAGGTATATCCACAATGCAAGCACAATAATCATTATGCAATAGGTAATAAATTATTACATGTAATTTGTTACAACAGTCAGGGGCATTACTTAAATTAGTGATTTTTAAATTACTTGTTTAAGTAATATTTAGTTATTTTCTCTTAAATGATAGAGTTTCCTCTCTTTCAAAATCACTGGTTCGAGTAGTACAAATGAATCACTTATAACAGTGATCTTATTGAAATATTTTTCATTTTAAAAGTTATGGAGAGATGTCTGAGTCTTATTGCATAATTTAAGACAGAACACATCCCCATCTAGGTACATACATGTAATGGAATGTCCAGTCATGGCAGGACACGACCCTGAACTGAATTTTGGATAATCATTTGTTTAAGTATTATATTAATTTTTACCTTTAATAAATCACCTGTTTAGTAATATTTTGTTAGGAAACCCCTGCTATCTTCCGGCATCCGCACATGAAGATTTTGATCACGAACATGGGTAATTAGTTACATAATCAGAAGCCTAAGATATTGAAGCAGGGATTAAATAAAACTGATGGGATATGTATCTGTATATAATCACTAATGTTCTATGCCTCCTCTGTTTACCTGAGATTTTGTCATATTTTTGCATGTTTTCTGTTGAAAATAGGTCAACTTTCTCCAGGGTATGCATTAAAACTACTGAACAGATTTTTATGAAATTTATATCAAATTAAAGAGGGGAAAATGGAAAATAGCTATTTCGCCATGTGAACATGGTGAAGGGAAACAAACTTACAAAAAAAGAAAATTTTCATGTTTAATTTTAGGTGTTTTTAAGTTCAATGTCATTTTCAGAAGGTTCGTAAGGGTTAAATTTCTCCAGGGTTGGTTCTGAAATTAAAAGGTGTATCCAAGGAATTATATAGAAGGAATTGAATCTCGTGAAATCTCACCTATTCTCACAAGGCGAGACTTGGGCTAAATTGTAGAGGAATACAATAATATATCACATTTATTATTATCAAAGTTAACAAATGGTTGTAAATAATTCAAAAATTAAATTTAAAATTCATTTTTATATAAAATTGTACGTTTTGGTGTTTAACAAAAATAAAATTTAAATGTATTTTTATCAAAAATAACACAAATATGTGTTGCATTATGGGTAATCTCATCAAAATCTCGCCTTGCAACATGTTTGTTTACATTGTGTGTAAACTGTCATGAGATTCTTTTCCTTCTATATAATTCCTTGGTGTATCAAAATGGAAATTATATCCTCTGAAAGACAATTATTTTCTCAAATGCTAATTAAAAACTCTGTATTTCTATAATAAGAAATGCCAAAGATATCAAAGAATACAAATTACCTATCTTCAATAAAACTTAAAAAAAAAGATCAAAGTTTGAAATTCTTGCTATTTCATGGGCTTAATTAATAAACAATTTTATCATGTTTATTGTGAATCTAAACAAATTTATATTCAATAAACAGACCAAAGAAAGGGCTTTCATGTGATATAAGTTTTATTACTGTAATATACCATTTAGCCCGCCAATTAACAGGTAGAAATTTGTCAATTTCACCTAATTCCCCTGAGGCACTTACTGATAAAAATGTGCAATTATTGATTTTTTTCCTTGTCAATTTAGCACATCTATTGAAAATTTTACTGAAGAACTTTGGACCATCTTTACATTATTCAATATAATTTCTATATTTTCAATGTGATTGCCAAATATTTTATATATGATAATTCCTGAATAATTTCTCTTTCCAATGATATAAATATTATGTAACTTCAATTTTTAAAATTTGTGTAAATAAAGAAGAAAGATAGGGAGGCATAGAAAAATATTTACTTTTTGTTAGTTTGTATTGGAAGTTGCTCATCCCTTGTTTTGGACATCCCCGATTGAAGTTAGCGGGAAAATTATTGCCACAGCTGCGAAAATTCAGAGAGTGAAGTAATGGGTTGTTACACATGTACATTTGGCCTTTCTTTTATCAGAAAATTACATATTTTGGGGAAATACTGATAACAGGTGGTAACGAAATCTAAAACTTTGTAGATTAAAGGAAGCTTAATAAATCTTTTTTTCAATATTAAATAATTAATATGAATTTTCTTAAACTATTCTTTTGTAAATTTAGATTTTTTGAGATATCTTTAGCATTTTGGAATGCTATATGTACTTGAATAAGTGATTTAAAAAACCTCTGACTGTACAAACATCCTTAGTAACAACCAACATGGATTTAGGTCAAAGAGGTCCTGTCAGACACAACTAACAGTTACCATAGATATTATAGCAAGGTCCTTAAACGAGGGAGCTCAAGTTGATATAGTTCTCTTTGATTTCTCTAAAGCCTTTGACAAGGTCCCACATGAACATCTCCTCTACAAGCTTCAGTATTATGGTGTGAGAGCCGCAACATGCTCAAGTGGATCAGAGATTTTTTAACTGGCAGGAAACAATGTGTACTACTGGACAGTCACACATCCACCACTGCCGATGTACTTTCTGGTGTACCACAGGAAACTGTCCTAGGACCCTTGTTGTTCCTCACCTTTATTTATAACGACCTCCCAGAAGTCACCAACTCCCAGGCTAGACTCTATGCTGACAACTGCCTGTTATTCAGACCAGTCTACAACAGAGAGGACACTGAGAATCTCCAGAATGACTTGGATGTGTTGGAAAAGTGGACAAATGATTGGCAGATGTCCTTCCACCCTGAAAAGTGTGTAGTCATTCAGATATCGCCAAGGAAAGCTACCATCAGCACCAACTACCAAGTATATAATCAGCAATTAGAAATTGTAGACTCCAGCAAATACCTAGGAGTTACTATATATAGACAAGAACCTAAAGTGGGACATCCACATTTACAATATTGTAAAACAACCGGGTCTTCGTCGTCATCTTCCATATAAACTGAGTGTTTATACTCTGTGCATGGCCTGAGAAAATTAAAACTAAAATTATATGAATTGTCCTGTTAAACAGGTTGGGTGTACATTTGTGATAGCTCATTTGCACTATAATAGCTCATTTGATGATATTTAGTATCAAATGAACTATTATTTTCATGACTTAAAAAAAAAATTAGATTTGAACTTTTTGTTGCATTGTCGCATACATGTATGTCCATGTTATGAGCAACATTTTTTGTAAATGAAGATGGTCTGAAATATTTATGGTTTTCCAGATTGATCATGTTGATACTACAAAAAATTGCAAATTTCAATGACTATGTCCAAGAAAAACCATTTGAAATACATTGTACATGTAACTACCATGTTTCTTTACAAAAAATGATCAGCAATATATACATTTATGTGACAATCAAACAAAAAAATGAAAATCTAAAATTAATTTTTTTACTTCATGAAACAATTAGTCCATTTGATACTAAATACCATCAAATGAGCTATATAGCGCAAATGAGCCATTACACCCAACCTGTTAAACATACATGTACATGTACATGTACATTTTGTAAGAAACAAGATCATCACTGGGAAATAGGTGAGTAAACTGAACTCGGGCATGGAAATAGAAAATGTAATTATATTGATATTGTTACATGTAGATATCGGATTTTTTCGGGAATTGGATGGAATAACTTTTTAACCGCTTTACTTTTTATTTTGCTAAAAACTAGATAATGGTGAGGGACGAAAAATGAAAATTCTTGCAATCTGCTTCTGTTATCAGCATTATCGACAGCGGGTGTCAAATTTTAACAGGAAATTCATGAAATTGCGAAATCTTTAACAGGTAATAACTCGTCTCAAATTCACCTACTATGCTTTTTAACGGTACTTAATTAGAAAGTAATTAATGAAAATTATAATCAAACTTGTAAGATTTCCCATAGGCACTTCTTGCATTTTTGAAGAATGTACATGTACATGTATGTACTTGTAGCCATTGTAGAGTTAAAGAATTTGTTTATTTCAAACTAACAACTTTTTAGCATGTTTAGTTTGAATATCTCAGACATGACTAAAACTGTACAGCTAAAATCACTTCATTTTTGTAGCGGGTGGTTTCATACTGATAGATGAGTCCTTTCAACCCTATTTTAGATAGACTTCTATATTAGAAGTACTGGTTTACCACAAGTTTCTGAGTCCACCTCAGCATTGAAAATTTTTAAAATTAAGTTAATTAACATATATCGTCAACTTGTTAAAACAGATTAAATCTGTCTGCCAAAGTTTTAAATGACTGAAAATATGTTTACCTGTTTATCTAAGACTTTACTCAATACCAGTTCATTTGAATCAAGGCGGGAAATTATGCCAAAAACAAATAGGGATAAGTTGATGTTTTTGCAATTAGCTCAACGTTGTTGACATCATTTGGCCGACCCAAAAAGGGAAACTAGTCTTGCAAAAATAAAAAAATAAAAAATCTAATTGGAATTCCGGATGAGTTTTTGAAAAGGGCTATAGTCATGACATTTCTTTCAAACAAGATATTTTTTATGCACGTCTTTTGGAAAAGTTACTCCATTTTATAAACATGTGCCATCTTAAGTGTCAAAAAATCTTCTTTAAAAATTATTTTTTTATCATTGTAAAATGGTTACTCATTTGATGGGTAGTTATTCATTGGGTAACTACTCCCCATTTGGTGGGTTGTGCCCAATCTATTCCATGAATGAGTCTGACCAAACAAATTGTCAAACAAAATTTGATCCAGTCAGAGTTTTTTGTTGTTGAACAATCTTGGATTTTTTATATTGACCCATTAATCTAGATCTTGTACATGTGTATCTACATTGACCTGTACATTGTACATATTTGGACATATTTTTTTAATTACATCTTTTATCATGTACCGTTCACACATGTCGATCTCACTAGATCTAATTATAGATACAATGTAAGTGTCACTCACACCTTTTTAACTCTTACATGTACATGATCATGATGATGTAGGTGTGTAGTATTAATCTGTTGATATACATGTACAATTACAAAAGCTTAGGTAATTCAAACTGGCCATGTTCAATTAAAATACATGTATTTCCTGTTAAGGTCATTTAGGTCAAGGTCACTGTAAAAATACTATGTAGGTGGTCATATTTATACATGCACAACATGTACAGCATGTAGTAGTCCATGAAATCATGGTAATGTTCTTTATTAACTGGTGAGTGTATTGGTGGTCAAGGTTTTCCTCAAAATATTCATTTATGTTATTAATGAAAAACTTTATAAACATCTGTTATTCATTATTCAAGAATTTTATGTTAGATTGGTACATTAACATCTTAGATATACATGTACTGTATTCTATTATGTGTAGGTCTGTGGACATGTTAATTTCTATCTGTTCGATGCATCATCATGATCATTGTATACATAATGATATATATAAAATATTCATGTACATGTGTTTCATAACTATTACCTGCATGTAATTGATATATAAGTGTTTAGTTTTTGAAGATGCATACATTGTAGATAGTACAATCAGCTTCATTAAATAAGTTAAAAAATAAGTGTGTTTCATGCCTGAAAATATTACACCTTTTATCATGTTTATAGGGTTGGTATATGTATATTGCATGTAGGTAGGCATTATTTTTTTTTCCGAGTGAATGGCCAGGGAAGAAGTTAAGTTTTTCAGTGCTTAACCAAAAATGACAATTAAAATGTTAGAGTAGGCATGAACAAAAAGAGTATTTAAAAGTAGGAAATCATGAATGACATAATGTATTATTTTATTTGGCCTTAAAGCGTTTAAAGTGTTTATGTCTGTATCTGTTTAATCATGTTAATGTACATGTATATGGACTAAGGGTTATTTTTAGTTCAAAAAAGTCAAATTGAATGTGTTAATTAATATATCAGTCCAGGCATTTACTAAAAGCTGTAATATTACAAAATTTATTAAATTAGCTGGAGTTACCCCCCTTACACTATACTTGTATATAATACTTTTGTTTTAGTCATGATTACTTGTGTGTGTGCCATACTTTAAAAAATGTTACTGTTAACCAATTTGTCACATCTAAAGATAAGATTCTCAAATGTACATTCAGTTATATACATTTAACATGTTTAACAGTCACCAATCTAAGTTCAAATCTGCTCTCTGCTTTAAAAGACTGCAGAGAGCTTATGCTGTTTATTGAGTACATGTATGTTAAATAGTATGTTTTTAAGCAAGTAGAGATTAAATGATTTATGTACATGTACATGTATATGTTTATTATATGAAATATTTACAAAATTTCTTTTTGTTTTTCAGATTAAAAAGACATGTATGGAAATAAAGAAGTTAAGATATTGGCATACTGTACATTTAGCGTCTGTTTATTGTAAATCCAGAGCACGTCAAAATAAAGTACCTAAAGAATAAATTAGTTAAAGATGCCAAGTAAACCTCATGAAGAAATGTTACTTGGTGGCTTAGCTGCCGTTGGAGCTGGGTTTTTTACAAACCCTCTGGAAGTTGTTAAAACAAGGATGCAACTTCAGGGAGAACTAAAAGCCAGAGGACAATATGCCGTGCACTACAGACATTCACTCCATGCATTTTATACCATTTTTAAAAGTGATGGTATAGTTAGACTACAAAGTGGACTGGTTCCGGCCCTGTGGTATCAGCTGTTTATGAATGGAGTCAGGTTAGGGTCATTTCAGATAATGACTAATTTAGGACTATTAAAGAAGAAGGATGGAAGTTACAGTATTGTTAAGAATATTCTAGGTGGCGCTACCTCTGGTGTTCTTGGTGCTTTAGTTGGAAGTCCTTTTTATATGGTACATGTGAACTTTAATTATTTACAAAAATGTATATTATCAAGTTATTGAAGGAAAAGTTTTAGTTATTGATATGAACATAAGTTTGAAAATCATTCTAAATAGCAGAGTATATTACACAAAGTTTTGATTGCTTAAATCCTATTACATGTACGTGAATGTTCCACAAATACACTTAAATGAACATCTTCTTCCTGTTTGTTGAAAACTAGAAATTTTATGTTATGCAAGGTGTTTATTGTAGTTGTAAAAGTAGAGGTATCACTAATGAGCATTGACTCACAGATTTCTTGATTAACAGGGTATCAGCTCATTACAATTACTTATGTATTTCAGGTGAAAACACACCTTCAGTGTAAAACAAACAGTCAGATAGCAGTGGGATACCAGCATTCTCATGGCAGCATGGTACAAGGGTTCTCCTGTATCCTGAAGGAGCATGGGGTGGGTGGCCTTTGGAGGGGCGTTAGTGGAGCAATGGTCAGAGTAATGATCGGGTCTGCTGCTCAACTCACCACGTTCTCGTCTGCCAAGCAGTACATTATAAGTCTACAGGTAAAAGCAATGTTAAGTCTGTGTTTCCAACTCTCATGACATATGCAGGTCCATGAGTTAAAAATTAATATTATGGGGCATTTAGATGCAACATCAGCTTTTATTACATTTCTATCTTATTTGCGTTTTGAAAGTTATGCTTCTTTTAATAGTTACCTATTCATTGCTCCTTAATTTAACCCTTATTATGAACTTCTAGAGGTGCAGAGTTGTATAAAATAACAAAATGGCTACTGAAGTGTACATACATATGTAATGTAAACACAGGTCTTTAGCTCAAAGAAAATCAAAAACATGCCTAATAGTACAGTATAGTAGGTTATTTTCGCGGTTCGACAAAAATTGTGAAAATTAATCCGACAAGAATATTATTCTAATGCAAATCATAAACAAACACATCCTTAAGCTTGCCAAAATTTTTTTAAAAATACCTTTCTAGACAAAAACCGTGAAAATTTACCCCGTGAAAATAACCCGCTATACGGTTGTATGAAGAATAATAACATTAAAATCTGCAAAGAATGCTGATTAAAAATCTACAAAGAAAACATCATGTGCTATTAGAAATACAAAGAATATATAAATTCAAAGAGTAGAAACAAATTTCACCGTCTTCTATTTCTTTTTGTTTCACCATGGCAATGTGTGTCCATTATATAAAACAACTTTAGGAAGAAAAAAAAACTCATCATCATTCTTGGAAAAATGTTACATTGTACTTTGTGTTAAGCAGATATTAATTTTAATAACATAACTACTTGTATTTAAAAAAAAACACCATTAACACAATTGTCATGATTATACTGTTTCCTTTTTCAGCTATTTGATGATTCCTCAATACTGGTTCCCTTCTGTTCAAGTATACTCAGTGGTATAGTACTAACTGTATTTATGACTCCACCTGACGTAATATGTACACGGCTCTACAACCAGGGAGTGGATCCCTCAGGAAAAGGACTCTACTACAAAGGCGTTCTGGACTGTTTTGTCAAAATACTACGGACTGAAGGACCATGGGGCTTCTATAAAGGTTGGGGACCATCATTTCTAAGAATAGCACCACATTCTGTTTTAAGTTTAATGTTTTGGGACCAATTAAGGAAAGGTTATGAACAGCTACATATAAAGAATACTCAATAACTAAGATATTTTTTATTGTTAGTATTTTATTAATCTTATATAATATTAGAATTAGTGCATTAAGATTTATTTAGAAAAAAATTGTTAAGATTACAGTACTGTTATAAATATGTTTATTGCAAGGTATATTTATTGAGCCATGCCAAGTTTTAAAATCATCTCAAATTTGAGGATTTCCTCAACTCAAAATCACTCTTAAGAAATTCTATATGAATAATAATTGAATTTGAGGAAATTCTCAAAATATGAGAAATACTCATTAGGATGTTTTATGAAATCAAGACCAGATATGACTCATCATATTTAGTAAATATTATTAAAAAATTAAAGTACATAAGCTGTCATAAAATTGCATATTGAATCAGTTGTATGGACATTATTTTTAGATTAATAATTTTTCTTCAGTATGTAAAACATGTACATGTATAAGTCTTAAGTCATTTATAAGTGACTACTGATTAAGAAACCAAATATAGTCACATAGGCATTTTATTGAATATTAGGATAAAGTGATGTTTTGATTTTTTCCCTAATTGATCATTACCAACTACTTTACAATGCAATTTTAAAACTATAAAAAAAATATTGACAAAGATTCAGATAATGCACTTCATATACATAATTAGATTGTACAAATAATAAATGCTAGGTTTTAGGCAAATTAGAAAAATATCCTAGATTCTCATCCCCTCCCACCCAATTTAAACAGCACATTAAAAAAATAAATTTTGAATTTAAGAAAACTATTTTCATTTTATGCGAATTTTCTTTAAATTGCAGAATATTTTATCAAATTAGAAAAAAAGATTTGTTTGTCCCATGTGTCCTGTCCTGGGAATTGTCCCCCAAGTAATTTGGATGACAATCTTTTATTTATTATTGCCTTATCATGCTTGAGCAGTGGAGTTTCAGTAAAATAGATATTGAGTCAGTCATGTAGGAGTAAATACATTAACATGTAACACTTTTATCTAATGTAAATAGTCATTAATGTTTGTGGGGAACAAATATACATATAAGTGATTTTTTTATGGGTGACCCCCATATGATAACTCAAGATGTATACATCTTACATTTTTCTGTTAATATCAGTGCAAATCATACAGAATTTAAAATGCCACAGAAGGTTATAAATAAATAACATATATGTAGTTAGCTTTTGAAATTGTTTTTGTCAAATTGAAAAATTGAACTTTTTATCAATATAAAGACAAAGGCTGAAGACAATTTATACACAATCTACATGTTACATTGTAACATTTTTTGTTGTTTTTCTATTATGAATTAATTTTCACTGCCAGGTGCCTTCCATTGTCTGTAATAATTTTTTTTTTATTTCAAGTTTCTTGTATATTGTATCAATTACAACTGATCTATTTTTTATTATATCATGTATATTTAATATGTATGTAAAGAGTAAAAGTTTTATATTACATTGCAAGCATTAGGTAGAGAGGAACATTTGTCATGATTCCAAAAAAAATATAAAAAAAATGCCAAAATCAGAATAACTATAACAAAAATGGTTTTCTTTATTTGAATAAACCAAAATACTCAATATTAAGATAATTCCATTAACTATATCTTAATAAATACAATGTTTAAATTGAGCAAGGGAGACTATTTGTTTGATATTGACTCAACAAATACAGATTGGTGAGACAGATCAAAATTTAAGCAGGACTGGTGAATCTTATTTAAATCATATTATTTCAAATCATACTCTTAAATAATATGTTAATTTAAAGAAACAAATAAATTTGAAGAGTGCATTTACAATTTTTCCTACTAAGCTAATATTTTGACCTCTTGTTAATTTTCTAGTATAATTTGGTCACTTTTTGAACCCATATGCATGTATTACAAAATCTAGCCCGGTGACATATCAAATTTTTGTTTTCAATGATAATATATAATTATATTTTGCCCTTTTTACACTATGAAATTCAAGTTTTTATAGAAAGGATTTTTTTTTGGCAAATGTGTCCGTTTCCACCTATAGTGTTTGGTTGTTTGTACGTTTTTTTTTTTGTTAGTAAGTTTTTTTTGTTGTTGTTTGTATGTTTTGTTTTCATCTCGCCTTTCACAAATATTTGTAGAAGGCAATGACAATTTATTCCTTTTTAGCAACATCTTTAAAAATATGTTTTTTGTTGATTTCATTAGAATGGAAATAACTGTATTTAATTTCATGCTATGGATATGTAAAACCTGATTTTACTGTGGCAAATAGCTTTTTACCATACTGCACTTAACGTCATCAGGTCAACTCAATCTGCAACAGTAAAATATAAGTTTTACACATCACAGCTTGAAATATGATTTTAAAATACATTTATTCCCTAATTTTATAATGTTCCTGAATAGATTAAAACCTGTATTTTTCTAAAGAATCTCTATCAAGAATCTAGAGTAAATGAATATTTTCAATTAACTACAGTATTAGGATATTATACCCCAGGCATTATTGTATGTGTAAGGTCTTAAGGATCAAAAGTCAAAATTTTGGTTTAACCAAGTGAACATAGTTATAAATATAGAATATAGGACTTTTGAATCTTGAGATCGAGTTTATCACTGGTTTATGGTGAACCCATAGGGTGAACCAATAAACCAGTGATAAACTCGATCTCAAGATTTAAAAAGTCCTATATTCTCTTTATCGGTAATCCCTGAGCAACAAAATGTGATTTTTTTGTTAAAATGGGGTCTTTTAATGTTTTTTTATAAGGAACTTTTTTGTGTGTGCACTGATAAAACACGTGCTACAATGTGCTACGTCACCGTACTGACCCGATAATTTCGATGATAAACACCTGTTCATGGTACAGGGTTTATCAGCAGCAAACATCAAAGGAAATAGGTTATGATTACCGATAAAAAGATCACAAACCTTATTTTGCATTATACCGGGGGTAATAAGGAAAATTTATTATTTTTAATTTTACAATGTTCCTTTATACATTTGTAGATCTAAAATACATATTTTATAATGAATCTCAGCCAAGAGTCTGAAAATTAGATCTAGAATAAATGATTACTTAGAATGATGATATACTTCAGGAATTATTGTATGTGTTTGGTGATTGGGATCATTAGTCAAAGCCTTGTTATAACAAAAAAGATAACAAGCCCTTTCTTCATCTTCATTAAGGAAATTATCTTTCAAAAAAAAAAAAAATAAGCAAAAAAAATCCAGTTGTGTCGAGTTACTCACTCTCCCAAGACATACAAATGCAAATAATCTACATAAATTATAAAACTATTATTTTGTTAAAAGCAACTGTTTTTTTTTCTGTTTGTTTATAATATTTGTTACCTATGACAGACTTGTTATTCCAAGAATTATTTTTATATTGTTTTGGATCATGTAGTTAGATTATTTTATAATAAAGCTCAATATATATCTTGTTATTGTAACAAAATACCTATGTAATGCTGCACATTTCTATCTTTTACATGTACATTTGGACATGGTTTTTAGCTGGATTTCTCCAAGTCATGATCTGAGCTTTTAAATGCATAGTAAATGGTGGGTTACAGACATTTGAGCAAAGACTATTTTTTCATTACAGTTTTCTCATCAACTCTTATTGTAAATTCTTCATTTTAAACATGGAGTGCCTTATTTGTAGGATCCAATATGAGGTCTAGATCTGTTGCTCACCTACATCCTGCTCATTGAAATGCATCCATTTTTGACAGTCAGGTTTCTTAAAAGTTGCAATAATGTGAACTACCCAAAGGTCGTATGAGGTAATCATGACCATCACTTTGTTTTTGTTAGAAGTTTTCTGATACTACATGTTTCAGATCAGCTTTGCTGTTGGGGTAAGAACTGATGAAGGAATTGAATTTATGACTAAGAAAAACAAGAATATGTCCAAATGACATAAATGTCCCATCTCACATTATTCCCCACAATCATTGAACCATGATGTTGATGCCAGAAGTAAATTTTTGGACGGATTTCATGGAGTGAAAAATTCTAGTTATAAAATGATGAATGTCTTAGATGGCTGGTGGGGAAGAAATTTTCGTAACAGTTTTCTAAGCAACTACTTATCTGAAATAAGAACAAATATCAGGGCTTGTTATTATGATTTCAGCCCACCTCGCATGGGAAGTGGAGGCTCATGTTCTACTCTTTGCAAGTTCAGAAATGGCATCAGCGTATCTTTAGACAATGCTTGGTCACAAGATGAACTTTTAGATAAAGATAACTTTTATGCATGCTTATATGTTCCGTCTTTATGGATTTGACCTATCCTGAATGAATCTGGCAAAGAAATCGATGATTCAACAGGCAGGAACTGCTCACCCATTTTGGAGCACCATAGTCCACTTTGGTTTTTTTCAGGAATTTCAGGAAATTGGTTGTATTTTGATCCTCCTAGGTTTGTCCTTGTATCTCTGTACTATGAGAATCCCATTCCCCTTTGGTATTTCTTAGCTTCTTATATGAACACCAAATGGTTTGATTACTGTTCATAGTAGCTCTAATAGGTTCTAAACAGTAGTTTCCACAAGACAAATGACAACATGGCAAAAACATCATGGCAGAAGTTTTCAGTTGTATAACAAAAAAGATACCTGTTATCAAAATATGAACAAACAATTTATTTCATTTTAAAATACATGTATAGAATAAAGAATACAAATTGTAGCACATGACTAATATAAATTCAAAAGCTCTCTATATCTTGAATACTATATCTTTTCAAAGTTAACATATAACAAATATAAAGACATAACAGATAAAAGATATAACAAATGTGATAAATAGTACAGGCAACTTGGATCTTTTAAAACAATACACAGATTGCTCATCTGATTTATTCCTGAAATTCCATATGTTTGATTCACCTACATCAAAGGTCAAGAGAAGAAAAAATGACCTCATCAATAACACAGAAGCAATGGAAGTCAAACTTATTGTTTATTTAATAAAAAACAGGAGGACGTTTGAAAAGTTTGCCAATATTTGTAGGTCCAAAAAATAACTGGAATAGCGGTCTTCAATGGAAGAAGTATGTTTCCTGCATCTTAAAATATTTGGTAAACAGGAAGAGGATGAGCTACTGCTATAAGATTGCTTTACACCATAAAAAACTATATAGGAGGAAGCTTCATGCAAAATATCATGAGACTGTGTCATGTTGTTGCCCAGAAAACTGGGACAGAGATTTTTAAGACGACGCAAGACGAAGGATAATATCCAAGTGACTCCTATATGTCGTTTCGCAACATGTTGCATTGGACATAAAAATTTGAATGGCCGAATATGTGGTAAACAGGAAGTAGATGAGTAACAGGTGTAGAACCACTTTACACCATATAGGCTACATGTCAAATATCAAGAGCCTGTGACATGTAGTTGCCCAGAAAATACAGGGCGACGCAAGATGACTAAAAGTGTCAAAGTGACTCATATACCTCGCATTGCAACATGTTGCAGATGACATTAAGAAAAAGTATTTCCAACAGATTGAAGATATGAATCAAATTTCAATAATTTCATTCAACAATTTTAACAAATTGAGCCAGTTTTATTTAAAATAGAGGAATTGGCAAATATCTATACATTTAGATATACATCCCTTTTAGATATAAAATCAGGCATAACAAACATAGCACTGCATGTTCATGAACTGCTGGTAGAAGAACCTACCAAAATATACCTCTAACAATGGTCTCAATTTTAGTTACTGAAAAACTTTACAATTTTTTAAAGTGTGATGTGAAACTGAATGAGTTTTGTTTATAAAGACAGTTTAAACAAACTACTGACTTCACATGCAGGATACCTATAAAGATATAGAACAAACACTAATACCAGCATAGAGGTTTTTTATTCTCAAAATATCACAATCTCCTTTTAATTTCATAAAATAAACTAAAAGCTGATTGTATATAGTTCATGAACTACCAGCAGAAGAATCTACAAAAATATAGCCCTAGTGCCATCATATAATACAAATAAACATGCACTGGTCCCAAACAATAATAAATATATACTTCAAGTTGTCAATAAATAATTGTGGAGCAATACTTGTAAAAACATGTTTATACAAGATATTTTTTTTTTAATTACATATGTGTAATGCTAAACATTTTTTCAAATGCCATATCTTTTGACATGCTACAAAACTGTTTATAAAAACATAAATTATGCTTCTAAATCTAATCACAGTTGCAGTGTTTCCTTAATGTTTCATTCTACAATTTTTTGTGATATGCTTTCTCCTTTAATAATGCTGTGCAGTGTACAGATTGTCAAACATTTTATAATAAGCAAAATAAAAAAGGCAAGATTTTGAGTTAGGTATTTCTTCAAGAAAACAACCATACAAATGTAATCAATCAAAAAAAAGAACATTTCTAGTTGATGATTTCAAGCTTTCAATTAACTTCAAATATTGAATTTCTATTGAAATTACAATGTATTGACATGTAGTTTTGAATGTCTACTGAAAAGCAGATTTGAACTAAAATACCAACAAAGACAAATCTAAAACATTATTCATGTTTTGTTAATCACAATAAAAAAAACTTTGGTGATCATCCTATTAACTTTGCAAATGTAGTTAAAGTCGTTTTGATAAATCCTTCCCCATGAAATCCGGGTCACTAACTACTAACCAATCAATGTCTTAATAAATTTTATGCGACCTACATTTGTCAACTAATAGTAGTTACCTTCTTATTAAATCCAGTTTGCAATTTAAGTTTGTAACAAACAACAGGTGTATGGCCAGACATTAAATTAAAGTTGTAGTAAAATTTCTCATATGCTTAGGTGTTTAAAAGATTGTCATTGTCAAACTTTCAATTGTTACAAAAATAGAGGGGGAGGTTTTATTGCAAAGACCCTATAACCACTAACATGACTTAAATCTTAATTGACAAGCAATTAAAGAGAAAAGAAAATTGACAATTTATTTTAAAACTGTTATTTAAAAAAAAACAAGAGGGACAGACAAACAGACAGAGGAAAACAAATCAAGCTCTAGATTATCATATAGTAAAAAAGTTTGATCACAGTTTAGATTTGTATCCCACACTTTTGAGTCCATCAGACAGGGCTCGTAGAACACGATTAACGTTCTCTGGTGTAGCGTTATATCCCATGATTCCTATCCTCCAGATCTTGCCCGCCTGAGCTCCCAAACCACCTGAGATTTCTACTTTGTACCTGTAAATCAAACACAAAACAAGGTACATGTACATGTGTACATCAGATATATGTCATGTAAAAATTTATATCAAATGTTATTGTAGCCATAAGTGGATGTAACTGCTTTCAGAGAGTAATATCAATGTCTTGCTTCCATGACTATTCATCGAAAGCGAACAATTTTTTTTAATAAAAATAATTTGGTACATATTTATCAATTAAATTTGTCAGTAAGATTGAAACTCAGTTAAATAATTTTATGGCTGTTCCAGACTAAAAAGTTGAGAAGTCTAGCTGAATGTCTACTTGTTGATCATGGGTGGTTGTTTTTAAAAAAAATATATAATGAAGGAATGAAAGAACCTTAGGGAGCACCCTCAGATACCCCATACATCCACATTATGGACAGAGATTATCTATTTCCAGTTACATATAGGAATAAAAAATAGTTGTTGTCTTTCCAAGTTATCATTAAACAGGAAATAAATGATTGACAGACCTGAAAACGTAAACCTTAAAACAAATCCCACCATATAGGACCCTTACTTGAAGCTATATACCAAATATCAAATAACTACAATTTATAGTTGCTGAGAAATCTATTACGAAAATTTTCAACCCTGAAAATTTAGTGATAAAATCTAAGTCAGCTTGTTAAACAGAAAGTAGATCATCAACACACCTGCAAATGTAGCCCCCACCTGAAGCTACATACCAAATATCTAAAGCGTTCAGTACATAATAGCTAAGATATCTGTTACGGAATTTTGATCACGGACAGACTGGGGGACTGAAGGACAGATCAGTCAAAAACATTATACCCTTGGCAACTTCCTTGCGTGGGGTATAATAAGAAAATACAATACGAAATTCTAGTGATGGTTGATAGCTCTGGAACCGCCCTTCGGATTTTCACATGTATCTTGTCATAAAAAACAATACTAAACTTACGTTTTCATTGCATAATCTGTCACATCTTTCCAATTGACACCAGCAGGCACTTTAATGGCTGTCACACAAGGGAGGCGAGTAGACTGACAAAAAAACACAAAACAGATATATACTGACAGCATACCAATTATATGCGAGCGAAGCGAAGCTCACTATTGTACAGAGTCTGACATTGCACGAGACTCAAAATACAATGGTTGAAAATAAATTCTGTCTCGCTACTCGGAATGCATTGGGAATTTACGAAAATACCGGGTCTCGCGTTAGCGAGATTCTTTATTTTCACTTATTTATTTACAAACGGTAACAAAACAAAACCTTTTCTTGTTGATAATGACAATAACTTTCTCAATAAATAATAACTATCTAACGAACGAACACTAGTTGTTTTGTTTTTACAGAAATATGGCTTTCTCTCGCGAAAATTTGTGACGTTTTACCCATAGTGCATATATAGTCATGCGCAGAAAAATGGTGGGAGTTCTGTCAATCAAATTATTTTCGGAACTTTTCATAACACAGATTCATTAAAATAAAGTGATCAGCAACTGTTTTTCTACCTATGTCCTACCTGATCTGAAAATAAAATCCTAATCCATCCTTATCCTATGTGGTCCCTCAAACTGACAATGTTAAATGATCATTTGGATATATACGTCGTCATTTTCCACCAGGTTTCTAAATCAATTTTTTGCAGACAGTACTTGGCAATTATAGATACGGGTATACAAAAAATATAACAAAACCTGGCAGAAGAGCGGTGACATTTTGATGTCGTCTGCTTGCTTGTCGAATGATATGATGTGACTGAAGGATCGATTAAGTTATGAATGATGTTGTCCCGGCCGCAAACCATATTTTTGCGTTTTTACGGATAACACATTTTTTTCAAATAAATTATTAAATTTTTATCCAAAAGTGGACCCTCTTAGCTATTGATCCAGCCGAGGGTATTTTGACATTTTTTCCAGATCCAATTAAGTTTAAACCTAGTTTTGGTTGCACCTATTAAATTGAATATCAAAAAAATAAATATTGATTTTGTATCTTCGCGAGCTTTTAGGGCAGAGCCATTATCATATTAAAGTAACAAACAATTGCACACTCTGAACAAATAAGGGAATGTGTATCAGTGCACAAAATTTCATGGAGATCCTATGGTTTTCAAAAAATCTGCAATAAACCTATTGTTGTGATAAAGTTACTGACTTAAAACCTATATATCAAACAACTTACATTACGGTAAAAGGCCATAAAAATCAGAGATTTTTTCCCCTTCATTTTTTATTCATCTTTTTCATTTTTTTTTTCATACAAGTTTTCTGTCATTGAAATTTTCTAAATTATTGATATTATATTTTAGTTGTGTATTACATTAGCAAAATTAAAAGAAAAGAGGGTGCTACACATTTGGTTTTTCTGATAATGTGAAAAAAGCCAAAAGTGACCAGAATAGTCAAATTTTGACACAAATTATCTCCCTTTGCAAAATGAAGAAACATACAATCTTATTGCTCTTAAGATCAAAACCAAAGACTCAGGCAAGTAAATTAAGAAGCTTTAACAGATATCTGGAATCCTTGAAACCTTTCTAAATAAGAATCCACAATAATTTGAAGTTCGAGTTTTGCTAGTGCTGTGACTATCGTCAGTCATGCACTTCCTGATAAGTATCAAATATTGATGCTTTTTAATAATTCTACAAGGTTGAGTGAGCCAAACTAGGTGAATATCCATACCTTGTCTCTTACAAACAATTCCAGTCCTAAGTTTTCTATCCCAGCATGCAGCATTTCAGCACACTTTTTATGATTGGCCCAACTGTTTTCTAATCCCTAAAAAATGTTGTATATGAAATATATTTGCTGATCACTAGATTTTTTATATACATGTATTAAATTTTAAAAGCCGACAGTTAATATCCTTCTCTATAAACAACATTGGTTGTCTATGTTTAATCTTTATATAATGTCAAAAAAATAGGGCGGCTAAAATAGGACAGTTGAATATGATACCCTTGCCTTACCGGAAATGAAGACATCCTGGCTAGAAGATTTTTATATTAAGTTACTTTGTAATGGATAACAAAATGCATGAACCTTGTCACATCATGTGAAAGGCAAAAAAGCAAGTATTGCAGTCTTGGAAGGCTTAAGGATGTATTCTTCTGAGGGGTCAATTTTTTTCTTAATCAAGTTTTTTCCCAAACCTACATTTTTGAAATGCTAAGACCCTGAGAAAATCAAATTTATTAAGAAAACAATATGACCGACCGTGTGCATTTTAATTCGCTACAGCCATTTAAAAAGGGCCCATTTTGACAATTTTCCCAAAATTTCATCATTTTTGGCCTATTTTGAGGTAATTTTCTTTAAAATATCAAGTTTCAAAATCAAGTTTTCTCTCAAAGTTTCCATATTGATAGATGCCATGATTCTAAACAAATTTAACTTAAAAAAAGTATATGTCCGTGATGATATAAGAAAGTTTAGTCCCAAAAATGTGCCTTTTTAGGTCATTTTCAAGACACCTTAAAACCGGTAAAAATCAAGATTTTTCAAATTTTCTATCATACCAAAACCTCAAAACTCTCCATTTTTGTTTGAAATAATTGGACACATATATCTTTTTGAATTTAGAAAAGAAATTATATGAATTGCATGAATATTTTGTTGGAAAAATGAATTTTACTACCCCTACCCTGAAATTGGCTAAATTCAGATTGAGATCAATGGTCAAATTTGGTCAAAAATTAAAATGTTGCATATCTCAAAAACTACTAATCATATCTACATAATTTTTTGACAAAATTTAGATGGATCATCATTTGATATATATCCACCAAAAGTTTTCAATTATAAGGCAATGTTTAAAAATCATTCACAAACGAGATTTCAACGAGTCTGAAACCTCAGAAGAATACCCCCTTAAAAAACCCTATATCATAGAGAAAAGGTAAAATGTTGATATATCAATCTGTTTGACATTGAACAAATGAACTACATCTAATCCATAGAATTCCAAAATATGCATTTGATCTAATTATTCACTTAAATCAATATTTTTGTGATTCATTTTAAGCTGTGTTGCTTTCATATTGCAAGACAGTGAGTGTCCACCACTGGTAACATTGAAGGTGGATGGCAGAATTTCATGGATTTTTTAAAATAGCAACATGTTTATGCAGATTGTGTCACACACACACAGATCACATTATTGTCTATGAAATATAATTGATTGTTCTACTTACTTCTTCGGCTAGTCGTGAGAAACCTTCTCTTAGTGCATACACACTCATAATTGGTCCTGTGTGATGATATCTACAAAACAAACCAACTACTATGGATTCATTTTTTCGTGGTTTAATGAAAGGGATCAGTTATGGTTTCTTAAATTCATGATTCTGAAGATCAGTCTTCAATATCCTTTTCATGAGGTATCAAATTTCATAGGTCAAGGCCACCCACAAAAACCCAACAAATAATAAGAAACCACAGTATTTCATACACACTATATGCAACAAGTTCTTAGTCAACCCATAGAATAGACCTTGTTTTCATATATAACTATTTTCTCAGCAAATATTTATACATCCTTAATATTTGATATATTCATATTTATAGCCATTTAAGAACAAACCTTCAAATGTTAACAAAAGTGAGTCATAACAAATGAAGGCTTAGGCAGGGTGAATGCACAGCTTGGTTGAAAAGGGGCATAATTAGAGAAATTCTGAAAAAATTTGAAATACATGTACAGTTAAGCGGGTTGTTTTCTCACAGGAACATTTTCACAGTATTTTTGTTGTAAGTTATGTGAAATTTTTTTTCATTTATTATGTGTTTTTATATATATTTTGTAAGAGGAATATTTTCCCCAATTTTTTTTTAAAGATTTTTTTTCACTTTTATCCTGACGATTGTTTTAATTGTGTGCCCTCCTGTTTGAAAATTAATGACACTACTGAAAATTATGTTGAATGTGACTATAATACCACTTTGTATAAAAATTGATCTACACTGATGCAAATGCAACTGCATACCCAATATCTAAGGTGTACCATAACTGCTTAATGTTAAACAGATGTAAGAAAAAAGGTTAACAGTTGCCAAATCAGTGTAAAATTTTCAAAGTCAGTAGACTGTGACTGAAGGTGCATACAGATAAAATGCTTTTGAAATTGATCTGTACTGATGCTAATGCAACTGCAAACTTAATATCAATGGTGTACCATAACTGCTTCATGTTAAACCGACGTAAGAAAAAACTTGCTGGCTAACCTCGGCTAAATCAGTGTCAAATTTCAAAGTCAGCAGTAGACCTTGGCTGGAGGAGCATACAGATAAAATCCTTTTAAAACTGATCTCTACTGATGCTTATGCAACTGCATATCAAATATCAATGGTGTAACATAACATGTTCACATAAAACAGACTTGAGCAAAAACTTTAACCAATTGTGGATGCCGCCACAGGAATCACCATACCTTAGTCTCGCCTTTTTGTGACATTCGTCGCAGGCAAGACAAAAAACTAAATGTTTACCTTCTTGGTGACTCATCACAGCCCCAGTAGTTAGCTAAATGGTTCATGTCAAAATAAAATGATCTTACATCTGTCTTTCTTCTTAGTATCTTGTCTCTGTAAATGTATGTAAAAGATGAAAACATTGTAACATGTACAATAGCTCTCAATTGAAGAGTAAAATAATAAAACCAAAGATTATGATACTTTTTATGTAAGAATTCTGGTACATGAAATACACTTATATGTATCAAACATTACATTCAAACTAATTTATCCCTGCCAGTGCCACATTTATATGCGCCTTTCTTAAGCCAGGAATCTTTGTTAAAGTGTTATGCGAATTGGTTTATGTGCAGATTATGGGTCTTTCCCTCACAATTTTTGGACTGGTATTGAATAAAATGTATTATATCTTTAATTTTGGGCCAATGCAAGAAGGCAAGAAAAAACTATTGGTCATGTTGAAGGCTGTCGGCTGTCTTCCATGGTGGATTTTTTAAGTTGCTGCTTCTTTATGTAGGTTGTGTCTCATACACTTATTCCATATCTCATTATAGTTTAGAAACATAAATTCTCTACCCATATTAGCGCAGCTGCTTTAAATTGTGGACAATTAAAAGAATTCTTAAGTACATCAAAAATATGATATATAAAATTTGATTCAGAGTATGGCAAATTATAACAAACAACTTACTTTGCTCTGTCTGAAAATGAGATAGGACTGGCACCAGGAGGAGCACTGAGAACTTTCTGGGAACCAGTATAAATACAGTCAATTTCTGAAGAAAATAAACATTAACATAACCATTAGATAACATACTACCCTGCTGAGTCCTTGATTTACGACTGATTTTGTATATTAAGGTGACTCTGATGAGGTGGTCTAGACAACACAAGACAATATAAAAATACTAACAAAAACAGAATTTTAGGTTCCCCTGTCGAGTGGCAAAAAGTCAAGTCATTAAACAGGAAGTAGTAAGGCGACAGACCTGAAACACATCCCACTATATAAGATCACTACCTGAAGCTGCATACCAAATATCCAAAACCTAGGAATAGTGGTTGCTGAGAAACTTGTTAAGGAAAAAAAAGGGTGACGGATGCACGAACAAATTTACAGACGGACGCACAGCATTGTTATATCCCCGCTCCGTGTTGTGACAGGGGACCAAAGTGCCTTCTAAAATTTTTGTGTGATTTAAATGTAAATTGATCAAAATGATCTATTTATAGAAAGTCATCAAGGGAAATAACACTTTAAATACATAAATATGATCCATATCATAACAATATGTTCAAAAGATATTATTTACCACGCAACTTAAAATAGTAATTTCAACCTATGGGTACACCAGATTTTGGACAGAATGACGGACCCTAACCTTAATGCCCTCTACCTTAAAGTTGGGAATATAAATGATAACATTATTGGTTTTGATCATCATTAAAACTTTGAATTATGGTTTTTCTTAATTACTGCTTGTTATGTGAACTTTGTGGTGTACACTTATTCCACATCTCATTATTTTCTTATTGACCTACCCCAGTCATCAACAAACAACGGTACACCTCCAGCAGCTGCTACTGAATCCACCAATAATAGACAGTTGTATCTAAAAGTAAAGTTAAATATACCATGATAAATAGGAATCCAACCATATGTTATTTTACATTTATTACATTTGGCAACATGTGCAAACCACAAATCTTAAAAATCTCACAAATCCCATTTTCGTGTAGCAACATTCCGTTCACTCCTTCATAAGGAGTCTTCGTATCACAGCTGATTCGTTACTCCAGAGCTTGCGGGAATTATTTGATTTCCTTAGCAGAGTGTCATGTTTGACCTAGAAATTGCTATAAACACAGGGTTATGTTGCTCCATGGTTGCTGTCTTCACTCAAGAAATTTTACAGTAGACACTGTGCACTCGTAGACAAATAGGGGATTTCTATTTCTCAAATGAGTGCAGATGTTGGTTTGTCATAAAAAAATTGTTTTGTCTTCCTTTACTGGATTTGACACACTGAATTGGAAATTAGCAACACAACAGGTGTGCTATAGCAGGCAGGAAACACTTACTCTTCTAGAGCACCTTAGTTCACTCTTGTTATGACTTGAGTTGATGTTGTTGATTTCAGTTTGGTTGATTTGTGTTTCTTTGTGCTGTTTTTGTTCGTGTTTACAAGTATCGTTGTTGCCCTTTCGAACTTTTGACACTTGAATGCCCCATTGGTGCCTCTTTGCTTCTGTCATCAGAAATGTTGTTTCTAAAAGAAACCAAAATAATTGATTACTCAAAAAAATTCACTGTGAAAGTCTTTAATTCACAGGTGTCAATTTTGTGAATTGGGAATAAATTGCATACTCATGGGTTCATGAATTTATGGTTTTAACAAAATCACTTACTTCAAAATACATGTACTAAAATGCAACCACCTGATATTTTTTAAATCAGGTACCGTCTTTGATACTTAAAAATATCAGGTATATGAGATAAAAGGCAAAAGTTGACAATTAATGATAATAACTTTTACTGGGTATATTGCTCCAGTGTATAACAGAGTTACCACAAACCTGTGACAAAGTTTACCAACTCCTTCTAAGGGTTGTAATGTTGAGCCTGATGATTCACCATGAGTCAGGAATAATAATACTGGTCTGTATTTTTGTAGTCCCTGATAAAATAATAAATAAAATTATCTATGTTAAAGGTTAACACAGTAAGTGAAATATACAAACTATTTCAAAACTTTTGCATTCACTGATAAATTTTCATACTACAATATGATTTTGGTCTGGGGATCATACATATGGCAACCTGTACTATGTTAATTTTTCTGACAAAGTGATCATGTCTAAAATACTATTGAAAGAATATGATTGTTCAAAATTGTTAATTATGCAATTTATATACTGGTCATTATTACTTTTTAACATGCATGGTTTTTCCAATTCTAAGCAAACCAATTGCAAAGAGCCCAAAGTTGTAGCAATAGATTTTTGTACAATATACCATGGCATAATTTTGCAATATATATGTATATACATGTATGTGCTGTAAGGACTTTTGGTATGCTCCCAAAAGGTTTAATTTTAGCTGTTTCTGAGCTTATGTATATTATTAAAGATTATTACACAACTGCATCTCCAGAATTTTTGTTTATTGTACTAATGAAGAACATAAGAATGTTCGTAATATTTACAAATCTTTTAATTATTTAACATCAGTGGTAATGTTGCATATATTTTTCAGCCCCTATTGATTATCTTTTTGTATAGCATCGTTTTAGATACTTTGTATATATTTACCATCCATTACTGTTTGTGAAATAAAAGTTGACTATTTTTTAGATTGTTTTATACCATTAGATGGTTATTTTCATGGATTTAGTTTTCATAATTCCTATCAACCTGCAAAAATGTGCAAAAATTAGATAAAAATTAACTATCTGTATAAAAGTC
Organism: Arcuatula senhousia; assembly: GCA_963971305.1. Taxonomy (NCBI): domain Eukaryota; kingdom Metazoa; phylum Mollusca; class Bivalvia; order Mytilida; family Mytilidae; genus Arcuatula; species Arcuatula senhousia. The sequence goes on from CAXARO010001685.1 coordinate 54,624, forward strand.
TGACAAGTCATACCTCCTCAATTTCTTGTAGTGTGAAGACTTGTCCCATTGGCTTGTTAATAGTTTGGACTACAGCTCCTACAATAAATTGGTTAAAGCTATGATGCAATTAAATATTACAATCTTTAAAGATCAATAGATCAAATTATACAATGCAAGCTTAACCTTAAATGCACTTATACAAAAATATTATATACTGGCAGCAGAAGAAAAGCTATGTAAGCCTCTAGGAAAGACATTTGAGTATGAAGATGAACAATACAATCTGTTATAAGTAACATTTCAAAATTAAACTTTAATACACAATGTTTCCTAAACTTTTATACGCTGGCAGCACATTAAGAACGTTCTAGAACTTGAAACTATAAATTACAAAAATTAAAGTTTGTTTTTGCCTGCAAAATCGATGTCTCCCCCTGTTTCCCCCCAAAAGTTCTAAGTTCAAAACCCATAACTCCCACAAAATTTTGGGGATCAAAGTTTCCTGATAATATGCACAACTACATATGATGTCTTCCTATATACCAGGTTTTGTTGAATTCGGTTTAGTAGTTTCAGAGGAGTTGCACTGACAAGATGACTAACGAGGATTTTCAACAAATTTCAAGTTCAAAGGTCCATTAACTCCCACAAAAATTTGAGGATCAAAATTTCCTGGTTATATGCACAACTACATATGGTTTCCTTCCTATATACCAAGTTACCTTGAATTGGGTTCAGTAGTTTCAGAGGAGTTGCGCTGACAAACTTTGTGACCGACAGACTGACAGGACAGAAACAATATGTCTTCTCACAAAAGTTGGGGAAGACATGATTATACAATTTTTAAATCATGTTATACAAACCATTTCTTTTGGCCATATCTGAGAACCTTGCTCCCCATAATCCATTGACACCTACAAGTGTTGTCTCCCCTGGTTCCAATAAATTACAAACAGCAGCTTCCATGGCAGCATGTCCTTAAATTGTACAAGTAAATTTAGCATCATATGAATCAATATGACCAGAAATGACAAAAATACCAATGCACATGTAAGACTATTACCTTGACTTAGAATTTGTTTCTTTTTAGTGTTTGACTTAGTGGTATATATCAGCATGTAGAAGTTCAGTGATTCCATATGTTCCAAAGTATTTTTTTTTTCTTTTACCAGACATGTCCTGTAATTATGTACATTGCCATGGAAAAAGTCAAAACATTTTACTGGACCAAGCAAATTTTCAACAGATTTGTCAGGTGTTCGATGGACCTTCAGAATGACTGGAAGGTAGTCTGAATTATCTAATTTATAATTTAAAACTATTATATTAATGAGAATATAAATCACTGTACATGCAGCACACCATGACAAAATATTGACACCAAGTATTACTGGTCACCCACAGGATACTTCCTCTCAGGACCCAAGGTCACTTTTGAAAAATCTCTTAAGATTAATTCTAAGTCATGTTTTTACTGAGGTTGCAGGTTGTTTTCTATGAATTTTCAAGGTACAAGTTTCTTTTTTATCAAATGGAGCTCAGAAGTCATGTAAGTTGTCAAATATAAAAGCCCTATGGTTCCAGGAAAATTATTATCTTGAACTTTTTGGAATTTTATTTATTATGCTAAGAATGGTTACCTGTTCCAGAAACACAAACTGTCCAATTATTTCTGGTCTGGAAGAGATATCTTGTACCTTCTTTCACTTCATCCATAATCTATAAATAGAATTAAAGGGTTCATGAAAATTATCAGACAGACAAAAAGAAATAAGAATTTTAGATTCGTTGATTCACTTACCCCAAATCTTGATCTACTTATCAAATGTAAAATATCTACAAATTTCACCTGCCCGAACAGATTTTTACTGGCCAGTGCTACTAAATTTTGCAGACTGAAAAAATGATCTAAGTCCAACAAAAGTTATAACTAATGCCAATAAAAAAAAAATTTTAAAAATTTTATTTGTACATTCTATAAGTTGTTGTTACAGGATGCTATATAATATGTATGTTAACTTGTAATAAATGCTTACACATGTTATACACATGAAGTAGAATTCAAATCTCAAGAAAAAAGTGTCACAATACCAGGACACAAATACATGTACTATGTACGTGCACAGGATCAGTCAAGAAGATAGACAGTAACTGCAATGTGCTTTTTAAATTCATGGTAAACCTACAGCCCATGGTTATGTAAAAATCACTAGGGCTATGAAGAATTTGAATACTGGGGCCTATGGAAAAATATTTGAAAGTTCCATTTTGGGCTATGGTACCAAAAAATTTAGTTTCATACACTGCAGTAACTGAGGCGGAGATTTTGATTAATTCTCTGGAAAAACAATGCAGGATCTTCAAAAAAAAAGTCAGATGCACATGCAGAAACTTTTATAAACGGGTGTGTGGGAAGGCACTGACCAATCAAAGTGACCTTTAAGAAGGGTGACTACTGGTAATCTAGATTCAGTTAATTCCTATACATATATAAGACCTACATGTAAACTAAGCACTACCCAAATTGCAACACTAGGAGCAGTAATCATGATAAAGGTAGAAATGTCAACATTTTTGTTATAAAAAAAAGAAAGAATCTCACAATATCTCACGTAAATAAACAAAATTTTGTTCAAAATAAACAATTTAAAATGTACAATTTTATACTGTAATATCTCATAAAACTATAAAAGATTTTTACATGATTTTTTTTTACAGCCATGCTTATATGTTTTGAGATCTTACATGAGTAAGAATATCTTTTATAACCTTTGGCACTCTTATATCAATCTTACTTGTCTGTGAGCTCAGAATGTGACTGTTTTGTAGCATAGAAGATAATACACACTAATTTCTTCAATGTCGACCTATGAGCGTCAAAGAGCTATCCTACTACATAAAATTTCAAAATTTAAACTTTATTTCGATGTTGATACTCTACATGTACATGTACTTGGGAAGAATTTCAATCTCTCTTCAGATGATAATATAGAAATTGCTCAAGCAGTACTAGAATTCATTAAAGAAACAAAATAATTTACTCAGTCTCCTATTTTTCTTCTATTTAAAAAAGCTCTGTTCCTGGTAATACTTTTATAACCATTGCACCATATTAGCAATTCATTTCTAATCTCATTACTACCATTGTGTCAATACTTTTAATTCATATGAATTCTTTATTTCATTAAAATTAATTAAATAACAAGACAGTGAAGTACTGTTGTAAATATGAAAAAAGCCCAATATGTAGTCTCAATAATGTATTAAGAAGCTATTTTTTCTTTAAATATTATAACATTTATCAGCTTTTCAATTTCCCAATCCAATTTCTTCATGTTCTTATTACTAAAACTTTTTATGTTATATGGATCATGTTTATATCTAATGCTTTGTGATCATTTGTCATGTGTATACATATAATATTATTTTGCATGCCTTGTTATCACCATCTGTTTATAGGAGAGGATCCTTATAGGCTTTGTCTGTTATTCAATCCTTTTGTTTAAACTATAAAATATTTGAAATGAAATGAAAAAAGGAAAATGGCACTTTAGACATGTTAGAGGAGTATCAAAAGAGCAATATACAAAATCTCATTTATAAACCAGTCATATTTTCACACATATGCACATTTTTATACTGTACATGTAAAATCCAGGGCTGTCAAGTTTTTAAGAGCTGCATGCGTGAGATTTGACAAAAAATTGAAAGATCAAAGGAAAAAAATAAAAGATCAAAGAAATTTGCCGCCAAATTACCGACTAGATGCGTGAGTCTCACGCGAGTTGCGTGACACTTGACAGGTCTGAAAATCAACAAGTTGCAAATCAATTTAATATACAGGTCTACATGTATGAACTTTAAAATGAACTATGACCATGATGACCTGAATGTTCCTGATTTTAAAGTTTCTGTTAGGCATTCATGTTTTCTTGCACTTTCAGCTAATTTTTCAGACTTTTTTCTTTTAAATTTTGTATTTCATTAACAGGTGGTAAGTTTGTTCTTATTTATGAAAAACAAAATGTATTGTAGTACATGTATATAATCATGATAATGTAATACAGAAATGTATTTGTTTAAAATCATTGCATTCAAAAATTTAAAAAAAATATGTCTGCTTGTAAAATATTTAGAGATATATGGTAATTTCAGATCAGCACATGTTAAACCTGCCTCTTATTACTGATAAATAGGTCGCATTAAAATCTAATTGTTTACAATCAAAACAACTTGACACCTAAATTGTAATCTAACACTGATATGATATAGGCCCAGATACAATTACTATACAAACACAGCTATCTATTTCTATTTTAAGAATAACAACTCATGCTAAGATCTTCGCTTTCTCGTCTTTTTTTTTTCTTTCTTTTTGTGGTTTCTTTCTGTTATCTCACCTTTGTAAATTCTGGGTGCAAGTGGCCTAACATAGGCAGTGCTGATGCATTTAAGACTCTTGGGGGACAATTTGATGGCCCAGGCCCCATCAGTAGCTTATGGGGAACAACCATCGGCCTCAACAAGTTTCCTGGTGCTGCTGAAACTGTGCTCATGTTGTTGATTCTGAAGAACGACCTCCTTTTTGACTTTTGAAAAATAGAATGCAGAACCTTACCGGTGCGGGGACGAATCAAAATCCGAAAAGATTCCATTTTAGAAATTTTCACTACTTTTTCTCGGGTAAGGTTATATTATATAGAAGCGATGAAGCTAGAATAACATTTAGAATATATTATGTCAAGGTAGATTGAAGGATGAGTGAATCTTTATCTACAATTGAATTGTTATCTTACCCATATCATATCGGGTATCAAT
>CAXARO010001686.1:0-23327 GCA_963971305.1 Arcuatula senhousia
AAATCAGAAAGTTCAAGATTAGATACTCTGTAGCCATTAACTGTAGGTAGGCATCCTGTAAAACAGAAAGTTCAAGATTAGATACTCTGTAGCCATTAACTGTAAATAGGCATCCTGTAAAACAGAAAGTTCAAGATTAGATACTCTGTAGCCATTAACTGTAGGTAGGCATCCTGTAAATCAGAAAGTTCAAGATTAGATACTCTGTAGTCATTAACTGTAGGTAGGCATCCTGTAAAACAGAAAGTTCAAGATTAGATACTCTGTAGCCATTAACTGTAGGTAGGCATCCTATAAAACAGAAAGTTCAAGATTAGATACTCTGTAGCCATTAACTGTAGGTAGGCATTCTGTAAATCAGAAAATTCAAGATTAGATACTCTGTAGTCATTAACTGTAGGTAGGCATCCTGTAAAACAGAAAGTTCAAGATAAGATACTCTGTAGCAATGAACTGTAGGTAGGCATCCTGTAAAACAGAAAGTTCAAGATTAGATACTCTGTAGCCATTAACTGTAGGTAGGCATCCTGTAAAACAGAAAGTTCAAGATTAGATACTCTGTAGCCATTAACTGTAGGTAGGCATCCTGTAAAACAGAAAGTTCAAGATTAGATACTCTGTAGCCATTAACTGTAGGTAGGCATCCTATAAAACAGAAAGTTCAAGATTAGATACTCTGTAGCCATTAACTGTAGGTAGGCATCCTATAAAACAGAAAGTTCAAGATTAGATACTCTGTAACCATTCACTGTAGGTAGGCATCCTGTAAAACAGAAAGTTCAAGATTAGATACTCTGTAGCCATTAACTGTAGGTAGGCATTCTGTAAATCAGAAAATTCAAGATTAGATACTCTGTAGTCATTAACTGTAGGTAGGCATCCTGTAAAACAGAAAGTTCAAGATAAGATACTCTGTAGCAATGAACTGTAGGTAGGCATCCTGTAAAACAGAAAGTTCAAGATTAGATACTCTGTAGCCATTAACTGTAGGTAGGCATCCTGTAAAACAGAAAGTTCAAGATTAGATACTCTGTAGCCATTAACTGTAGGTAGGCATCCTGTAAAACAGAAAGTTCAAGATTAGATACTCTGTAGCCATTAACAGTAGGTAGGCATCCTGTAATCAGAAAGTTCAAGATTAGATACTCTGTAGCCATTAACTGTAGGTAGGCATCCTGTAAAACAGAAAGTTCAAGATTAGATACTCTGTAGCCATTAACTGTAGGTAGGCATCCTGTAAAACAGAAAGTTCAAGATAAGATACTCTGTAGCCATTAACTGTAGGTAGGCACTCTGTAAAACAGAATGTTAATGATGAAATAATTCCGGTACTATATGGAGTTGTAATTTAAACAATATGGAAGCTAAGAATATGAAATGGAATAAGTGTATGTGACACAAACTTACTTTGTAAAACAGCAATTTAAACTAGAGTAAACTGTATAAAATTAAGTTAAATAAAATGCAAATGTTATAAGTGACTGCAGTATTGGCAATAACTCAAGAAATCAATCTGTGTTGAAGCAAATGCAACTGTACACCAAATATCAAAGGTGTGCCATTACTTGTTCACATAAAACAGACTAAAAAAACATTAACATAATAGCTTAGTGAGTATAAAATCTCTATAAACATGATAAAGTCAGTTGACCATGACTGCAGGAGCATGCAGATAAAATCCTTTTGAAATTGATCTGTACTGATGCTAATGCTACTGCATACCAAATATCAATGGTGTACCACAACTGCTTCATGTTAAACAGACTCTTCAGGGACTCGTAAAGAACAAGAAGATGAAAAAGGCAAGGTCATTTAATCTTATATTCAGATATATTGCTGATGTCCTTTCTGTCAATAACACTTTATTTGGTAGTTGGATTCCTTCAATATATCCTCCAGAATTGGAGATTAAAGAGACCACCCAATCAAATTGCTTCACGTCTTTCTTGGATTTGCAAGAAAAAACCTTAACATTTAGCCAATTTGCTATATATCTCAAAGTCACTAGACCATGACTGCAGGAGCCTACAGACAAATGTCATTAAAATGGATTTGCACTGAAGCTAATGCAACGCATACCATGTTTAAATGAATAATTTTCCATGGTTTACAATGGAATTCCATGTAAAATTGTCCATGTTAAGCAGTGAGAAATATATTTCCATTGAAAGTTCTTAAACCATGTAAAAATTCAGCAGAATTCCATGGAAAAAGAAATTATAAGGCATGGAAATGGTCTTAGAAATTTTAACACATGGAAACTATCATGGAGAGTAGACTTTTTATCAATGGAACATCAAGAACTTAGAGATAAATTGACATGAAAAACCATGGAATCAGACTTTGGGTACAAAGAGCTCATTTGATGATGTGACCATACCTAAGTTTCCCCTTTCGACATAACGTTCGTTGCAGGTCAAATAGGAATTTTTTGACACAAACTGATTTTATGATAAATTTTATGAACTGAAAACAAAAATCTACTGCAAAAATTTATATTTGTAATTTTTGTCCATACAAAGTGTGGACCTTCAATGTTTAACATGCATGCATATTATGCTCCTTCTCCCTGAACATGCTGAAGTTTAAAGTGGTGCATGAGTGTTGCCACATGTCAGAAAGCAAAAACTTAACTTCAAAGTTTTGTTCAATAATATCTAAAACATTTTCTGAGATCGCAAATTTCAGTTTAAACTTTCTTAATACAAGTCTAAGTCTTTGGTTTTGATCATACATTTCTGTGCACTATAAACTTACTTTTTCTGCGAATATATTCATCATAGGCCAGTTCTAAATCTTCAACAGAAAATCTCTCAGACAAGAAATTTATAACTGAAGTCTTTTCTTCTTCTGTTAACTGGTTCCAATCTGTAATTAATACAAATTGCATTGTCAAACATACATACTTTACAAATATCTCATTATATCTTTTTGTCTATACTTTTCTTAAATAACTAGAGGCTCCCAGGAGCCTGAATCGCTCACCTGATCTCTTATGCCAAAGTTTGAATAAATTTCACAAATTTTCAAGTATACAAAGTTGCAAAACAATCCCTTAAGTGGTTTCAGAGAAGAATTTGAAAATCAGTTTAAATTAATAGAACTAGAGGCTCCCAGGAGCCTGAATCGCTCACCTGATCTCTTATGCCAAAGTTTGAATAAATTTCACAAACTTTCAAGTATACAAAGTTGCAAAACAATCCTTTCAGTGGTTTCAGAGAAGATTTTTGGAAATCAGTTTAAATTAATAGAAAAAACAGTTAAAGGGCAATAACTACTGTAAGGACCTTTTGATGCTGAACAAGAAAATTTGCTTCCGATTTTCTTTATCTCTTTTACTTTTTGAGTTATAAGCCAAAAACAATGGTTTGACCCCCCTATTCTATTTTTAGCAATGGCAGCCATGTTGGTTGGTCAACATGTATATAATTCACAAACTTGGTAGAGGACATCCTAAAGATCATGTATACCAAGTATCAATGCAATCCCTTCAGTAGTTTTAGAGAAGAAGATTTTTGAAAATCAGTGTAAATTAATGGAAAAAAACAGTTAAAGGGGAATAACTCTTAAACGGCTGATCTGACAATTTAGACCCTGAAAATCACTTAAGTAGATCTCAATGAGCTAAACAATTCTGCAATGCTAACTTTTCCTCTAGTTCTAACGATTTTCAAGATATTGTCCAAAAACTGCAAAAATGGTCAATTTTGATGATTAAAGGGCAATGACTCCTATAAGGAGTCGTTTTACAACTTCGACTCAATGGAGAGATTTGTAGAGCTTTTGATGCTGAATATGGAAGGTTGCTTCTGATTTTTTCTATCTCTTATACCGAGTTATAAGCCAAAAACAATGGTCTGACCCCCCTGTTCTATTTTTAGCAATGGCGGCCATGTTGGATGGTGACCTGTATATAATTCACAAACTTGGTAGAGGACATCCTAAAGATCAAGTGTACAAAGTTTCAAAGCAATCCCATCAGTGGTTTCAGAGAAGAAGATCTTTGAAGAAAGGTTAACGACAGACGACAGACGACGGACGCCTAACGATGACAATAGCTCACATGACCCTTCGGGTCAGGTGAGCTAAAAAGCTAGGCTGAGCGCAGCATGATACAAACACAACATGTTGAACCATGTACATTGGAGGCCTAATATGGATCGGAGATGGGGCATTTGAAACTGTTAATTGCAATTAATTGCAATCAATTACCTTTTCTGAAGAAATTGAAAGTAATTGCAATTGAAAAAAAAAATCAATAACATGTAATTGAAACTAATCAAATACATTTGAAAAAATGTAATTAAGTAATTGATTGCAATTACTTTTCACTTACATTGTCACCAAAAAAATGTGTATTCAATAAACATAATATTTCATCTATGTTTAGCAAGTACACTATTGTGTATTCATTTATACTGAAGCTAGCCCACCAATGAAGAAACCAAAGAACAATGACATTTTTAGTCTTCTCCCCCCTTCGACCCCATCCAAGTCAAAGTTATGACATGTTTGAGGATACAATACTGAAATTGACAATTACACCTCTGATGAATGTGAAGACATGTCTGTTTGTCCTCTTATGTTTTGGAAAAAGAACAATGCTAAGTACCCAATACTGGCCAAACTTGCTGAGAAGTATCTTGGTGTACCAGCCAGCTCCACTCCAGTTGAGCCACTATTTAGCGTGGCTGGAAAAACATTCCGACCTGAAAGATGTCAAATGGCAGACAACACATTCGAATCACTTATGATGATAAAGACAAATGCTATTTAAAACACTTGTTCTTAAATTTGAATTTCATATCAGACTTAATTGTACATGTTATGTGCTATGTCGATGTAAATAAATGATGTGTATATACAGACATAAATGTCGTATTATAAAAAATGTAATTGCAATTAAATCAATTACTTTGCGAAAGTAATTGAAATTAATCAATAACTTTTCTAAAATTTATGTAATTGCAATTGTAATGTAATTGAGTAAAAGTGTAACGTAATTGAAAATAATCAAATACATTTAAGAATGATTGGCCCCATAACTGAATTATGGATTGTCAAATGCTTTGGACACATGGTGGACTCACCAAGCACATTGACACATGCATTCTGTAGTGGACTTTCAACATATATTTGAATTTTTTATTTATACCAACTTTTAAGTAACTCTTACATGTATAACTGGCGATTTTTTGTACCTTTGACCTCTAATTTCTCAAAAACAGTAAGATATATTGCAAATCTGATTGAAAAACCCTGTTGAGGTAGGGATTGTCACAAGGTTTCCAATGAGCAAAAGATTTGGAAAATGGGACCACTTAATAAAAAAAAATTTTTTTTTTGGGGTATGGCCTCTGGCTTTTTTTTTCAGAAACAGTTGGGGCCACAAATCCCAAATACAATACCAACTTTCCTTATGAGGTTACAAACAACATATCAATTGAACAACTACAACTTAAGTTAACACACATTCAAAGAAACACTTATAATTGGCCTTTTTGAACCAGAAAGAGCCAGAAACCCCAAATGCAATACCAACCTACTTTTAGTAAATAGAAACATCATATAAAAATTTTATAACAATCTGTCAACAACTACTCAAGTATCATCGCATGGTAACCAAATGTCTCAGACAATGCAGACACAGACACAAAACACAGACGATGACATTGCCATAACATTTTTCCATCACAAATTGTAGTCGTATAAAAACGCTATGTACTACTCAACTTAGAGTTGGCCTCTGTTGTCTGTAAACAATATTTCAAAAATCTCCTCAAAAACTAATGGGGATAGTTTAATAAAACTAGATATGATTGATAATGATTCTTAACAGAAAAGGGGCATATCAGACAGAATTGCCAATGGCATTTATACTTACTTCGACTGTTACATTTTATTTCAATGTTCAGTTAGTCCCAGGAGAACTTCTTGAATAAAGTCCTCAAATTGTCAATTTGATACTTGAGTGCCTTTTTTGCCTTTTTAAAACAACACTTCTTGAATAGGACGTCAAATAAGACTGGCAAAGCATAGGGAGAACTGATTCTCCAGAAGTAAAGTACATGCAAAAGTTGTAAGACCAATATTGACAAGATTCAGATTTCATATTCAAAACAAGAATTTTACGCACCTGGGGCATAATTATAAGCTATTATTGAGTTGTAAAGTAAAAAGTGGAATTTATTACCAAAAAAAATTTTCATAAATTTATAAGAGGTTACATTTTGCCCGTGTCAATAAACCCGGGAGCAATCCAATTAAAAAGTCTAAGAATGCAAAACCTAGTAAAAGTACAGATACAAAGTATAAAAAAATCAATTTATCTGATTTATAGCCTGGAGAATAACTTTGATAACCTGAAAAAATTGTTTTTTAACATGGGGGGATTCATACTCAATGTATTCTTGACTCCTTAACCAGGAAATTGCCCTGCACTCAGCGGAGTCCTTTTGCGATCAAATATATTCCTCAAATATATGCAATTTTACACGAAATTCTGAAATAAAATTACTTGCTGACATATGTAATCATTTTTTTTCGTGGGGATAAAATTTCATGGTTCAGAGCACAAAGCTGAATTGGAGGGGACAAATTTTTGTGGATATTTGATTTTGATATACACTAGTCAACTAAATATTCTAAATTCGTGGGGATTTAATTTCATGGATTTATCTTAAATGAAATTAAATCCCCCATGAATATTTCTGCTTCTACAGTATGCAGAATTTGTGATACGAGATATATGGAGAACTGAAATAAGGTTAGCTCATAATGCATAATTATCACTAAGCGGGAACTGACTGAACATTTCAAGATTTTAAAGGCATATTGTCTTACCAAAATCGCATTTTTTGGTCCTCAATTTTTTTAAGTCATTTAAGACCAAACTGTAATAAAAGAAAACTTTGAATATCAATTTGTTACCAAATTTGCTTAAACTTGGTTTATTTGGCTCAAAATTATCCAACCATGTTGATTGATTATTTGTTTACATTCGTGATGACCATGATGACAGTTATATTTTTAGTATATTTAATACTGCCATTGATTGTGATCTCGGATGTTTTGTTCCTGAAGACTAATATTGGTGACAAATTAAACAAATTCAATGTGAACTACCTAAATCATCTTCATATGTTATAATATGAGCCATAAATATTGTTTTCTTTGTTTGGTGACTTAGGCGTTTTCGTCGCTGTGAATATTTCCACAGGCTAAAACTTCGAGACTCGGTGTACTGGCCGCAATTTTTAACAAGAAAAGTTTATAAACAAAATCAAAAACAGTGTGCATGCTAAAGGCCGGATTAAGCACATGAATACGTTTTATTGTAAAGCTTTACAAATATTATTTAATGAATTAATGTTTCACGAATTTTAGAATTATTTGGTACCATAGCCATATTTTTGTTGTTCATCAATACTACTAAAATAATGCAGCGGTTTTTGTTAGCCAGGTTGCAGCCTTAACAACAAATGCTACCACTAAGCTTCATATATCAACAAGAGGCTCCCAGGAGCCTGAATCGCTCACCTGGTCTTAATGTCAATCCTTTGAAGACTTTTGTATAGCTAAATGAGCTGAATGTTTAAGCAATAAAAAGCTTTTCTCTATCTGCAATAGTTTTCATTCCAAAGCAAAAAACACTATTTTTCACCTTTAAAGGGCCATAACCCCTTACAGGGGTCATCTGACAACTACGACCCTAAAAAGACTTTTGTAGAGCTAATTAAGCTGAACATTTAAGCAAGCGACATCTTTTCTCTATCTGCAAAAGTTTTCTTTCTTTAGGCCAAAAACACTTTTTTTTTGCCTTTAAGGGGCCGTAACCACTATAAGGGGTCATCTGGCAACTTTGACCCTATGGAAACTTTTGTAGAGCTAAATGAGCTGAACATTTAAGCAAGCAACAACTTTTCTCTATCTGCAATAGTTTTCATTCCATAGGCCAAAAACACTATTTTTTGCCTTTAAGGGGCTGTAACCCCTATAAGGGGTCATCTGACAACTTCGACCCTATGGAGGCTATTGTAGAGCTAAAGGAGCTGAATACAGCTTTTCTCTATCTGCAATAGTTTTCATTCTACAGGCCAAAAACTCTGTTTTTTGCCTTTAAGGGGCCATAACCCCTATAAGGGGTCATCTGACAACTTTGACCTTATGGAGACTTTTGTAGAGCTAAATGAGCTGAACATTTAAGCAAGCAACAGCTTCTCTCTATCTGCAATAGTTTTCATTCCATAGGCCAAAAACATGAAAAAATGCTATTTTTCACCTTTAAGGGGCCGTTACAACTCCCATAAGGGGTCATCTGACAACTTCGACTCAATGGAGACTTTTGTAGAGCTTTTGATGCTGAAGCAGTAGCGTGGCATCAGATTTCATCTATCTCTTATACTTTTTGATTCACAAGCCAAAAACAGTAGTCTGACCCCCCCTGGTCTATTTTTAGCAACGGCGGCCATGTTTTTTGACGGATCAAAATACCGAACACAATTTTTGTGCAGGACACCCTAAGGATCAATCATATCAAGTTTGAAGAAATTCTGTTCAGCAGTTTCAGAGAAGAAGATTTTTTTTAAATTGTTAACGGACGACGACGACGAAGACGACGACGCGGACGACGACGGACGCCAAGTGATGGTAATAGCTCACATGGACCTTCGGTCCAGATGAGCTAAAAATAGGGGATGGTTGTGCCCTTTGAAAGTTTCATTAGCACATATGCCATTATGTCTGCATTTTGATAATTAACCTAATTAATTAATCCAGAAACGCTATAGCCATCATCATTCCCAATTACCCTCCGCTTTTTTTGAATGTTTGAAATTATTTCCAGTTTTCAGACAATTACAAAAAATCCCACAAAACTTTTCCATTAATTATGTTATATATATATTCCAATGATTTTATATTATATACCATATTGGTAAGTTAACTATAAAAATGTATGCAAAAAATGTTTTACTGTCAAAAATTGTAACTTGATAGAACTAGAGGCTCCCAGGAGCCTGAATCGCTCACCTGATCTCTTATGCCAAAGTTTGAAAAAAATTCACAAACTTTCAAGTATACAAAGTTGCAAAACAATCCTTTCAGTGGTTTCAGAGAAGATTTTTGGAAATCAGTTTAAATTAATAGAAAAAACAGTTAAAGGGCAATAACTACTGTAAGGACCTTTTGATGCTGAACAAGAAAATTTGCTTCCGATTTTCTTTATCTCTTATACTTTTTGAGTTGTAAGCAAAAAACAATGGTTTGACCCCCCTGTTCTATTTTTAGCAACGGCGGCCATGTTGGTTGGTCGACATGTATATAATTCACAAACTTGGTAGAGGACATCCTAAAGATCATGTATACCAAGTATCAATGCAATCCCTTCAGTGGTTTTAGAGAAGATTTTTGAAAATCAGTGTAAATTAATGGAAAAAAACAGTTAAAGGGGAATAACTCTTAAAAGGCTGAACTGACAATTTAGACCCTGAAATCATTTTTGTAGATCTCAATGAGCTAAACAATTCTGCAATGCTAACTTTTCCTCTAGCGCTAACGGTTTTCAAGATATTGTCCAAAAACTGCAAAAATGGTCAATTTTGATGATTAAAGGGCAATAACTCCTATAAGGAGTCGTTTCACAACTTCGACTCAATGGAGAGATTCGTAGAGCTTTTGATGCTGAACAAGGACGGTTGCTTCGGATTTTCTCTATCTCTTATACTTTTTGAGTTATAAGCCAAAAACAATGGTCTGACCCCCCTGTTCTATTTTTAGCAACGGCGGCCATGTTGGTTGGTCGACATGTATATAATTCACAAACTTGGTAGAGGACATCCTAAAGATCCTGTATATCAAGTATCAATGCAATCCCTTCAGCAGTTTTAGGGCAGAAGATTTTTGAAAATCAGTGTAAATTAATGGAAAAAACAGTTAAAGGGGAATAACTCTTAAACGGCTGATCTGACAATTTAGACCCTGAAATCATTTTTGTAGATCTCAATGAGCTTAACAATTTTGCAATGCTAACTTTTCCTCTAGCTCTAACGGTTTTCAAGATATTGTCCAAAAACTGCAAAAATGGTCAAATTTGATGATTAAAGGGCAATAACTCCTATAAGGAGTCGTTTCACAACTTCGACTCAATGGAGAGATTCGTAGAACTTTTGATGCTGAACAAGGTAGGTTGCTTCGGATTTTCTATATCTCTTATACTTTTTGAGTTATAAGCCAAAAACAATGGTCTGACCCCCCTGTTCTATTTTTAGCAACAGCGGCCATGTTGGTTGGTTGACATGTATATAATTCACAAACTTGGTAGAGGACATCCTAAAGATCCTGTATACCAAGTATCAATGCAATCCCTTCAGTAGTTTTAGAGAAGAAGATTTTTGAAAATCAGTGTAAATTAATGGAAAAAACAGTTAAAGGGAAATAACTCTTAAACGGCTGATCTGACAATTTAGATCCTGAAATCATTTTTGTAGATCTCAATGAGCTAAACAATTTTGCAATGCTAACTTTTCCTCTAGCTCTAACGGTTTTCAAGATATTGTCCAAAAACTGCAAAAATGGTCAAATTTGATGATTAAAGGGCAATAACTCCTATAAGGAGTCGTTTCACAACTTCGACTCAATGGAGAGATTCGTAGAACTTTTGATGCTGAACAAAGAAGGTTGCTTCGGATTTTCTCTATCTCTTATACTTTTTGAGTTATAAGCCAAAAACAATGGTCTGACCCCCCTGTTCTATTTTTAGCAACGGCGGCCATGTTGGTTGGTCGACATGTTTATAATTCACAAACTTGGTAGAGGACATCCTAAAGATCATGTATACCAAGTATCAATGCAATCCCTTCAGTGGTTTCAGAGAAGAAGATCTTTGAAGAAAAGTTAACGGACGGACGACGGACGACGGACGGACGACGGACGACGGACGGACGGACGACGGACGCTTAACGATGACAATAGCTCACATGACCCTTCGGGTCAGGTGAGCTAAAAATGAAAACCATATGGAAGTTTTTTTTTTACCTACGTTTTAAACTTGGGACTTGCATTTACCTACATATAAAAATTGCAATTCTTGTTTAAGAATTCAAGCTAACTCTGGCAGTGGTGTGTCATGGGTTGGATGACTCATGGCAAATAGCGTGTCTAAATAGTCGCTGCAGAGGCTTTATAGCCTATAATCATGACTATAAACATTTGATAAACATCCATCAATCAATTAGGATTTCCAGAACTCCAACCAGTACCTCCCCATGGTGGAAGACAGGCCTTGCATCCATAGACATCAAAGGATACTATGTAGCAGCAAACACTGGTGGTGGGGTGTCATCATGGCTAGACGACCCATGGCACATAGCAAGTCTTTACCTTTATAGGAAGGAAAAGCTTTTCTTTATCTGCAACAGTTTTCATTCAATAAGAAAACATGTTAACGTTTGAAAAAACCTTTGGTCCATGCAGGTGAGCTCAAAACACTATTTTCACCTTTAAAGGGCCACAACCCCTTTAAGGGATCATCTACCAACTTCGACTCTAAAAAGACTTTTGTAGAGCTTAATGAACTGAATGTTTCAGCAAGTGCAACAGCTTTTCTCTATCTGCAAAAGTTTTCATTCTATAGTCCAAAAACATTATTTTTCACCTTTAAGGGGGGCGTAACCCCTATAAGGGGTCTTCTGACAACTTTGACCCAATGGAAACTTTTGTATAGCTAAATAAGCTGAACATTTTAGCAAGCAATCTCTTTCAGCAATAGTTTTCATTCTGTAGGCCAATAACATGCAAAACGTTATTTTAAGGGCAGTTACCCCTAAAAGGGGTCACCTGACAACTTTGACTCTATGGAGACTTTATAAGAGCTTAATGAGCTTAACATTTAAGCAAGCAACCATCTATTCTTTATCTGCTATAGCTTTCATTCTTTAGGCAAAAAACATGAAAACATGTTAATTTAGGGGCTGTAAAACCTATAAGGGGTCATGTGACTTGGACCCTATGGAGACTTTAGAAAAAACTAAATGAGCTGAACATTTTAAAGCAAGCAAATTAAAGCTTTTCTCTATCTGCAATAGTTTTCATTCTATAGGCCAAAAACACTATTATTTGCCTGAAAAAAAAAAAAACCTTCCGCGAGATTAGTCGCAGGCGTGACAAAAACGCTATTTTTCACCTTTAAGGGTCTGTAACCCCTTTAGGAATCATAGACCTGAAAAAAAGACCTAAGTTCACAGAGGCACTGGAGCGTGAAAATGGGGTCAAGGTCACATGGCATGGTAACAGTTGCATAGACCATAACTTAAACTGTCTGTATACCAAATATCCGATGCCTATAGCTATCATACTTTTCCAGCAATTCATCGTCCACAAAAGTCTTACTTAATGGCCTGAAAAAAGACCTAAGCTTACAGAGTCACTTGAGTGTAAAAATGTGGTCATGGTCATATGGCATGGTGATAGTTGCATAGACCATAACCTGAACTGTCTGTATACCAAATATCAGATGCCTAGCAATTATACTTTTCCAGCAATTCATCGTCCATAAGTCTTACAAAAAAGTTTACAGCCTGAAAAAAGACCTAAGTTCAAAGAGTCACTGGAGTGTGAAAATGGGTCAGGGTCACACGACATGGTAACAGTTGCGTAGACCATAACCTGAACTGTCTGTATACCAAATATCAGATGCATAACGTGACAGTACCCAAATTGCAACAACTTTGACGGTTTTTGACTTGTATCTTTATCTGGGCACGATTGCTTAAAATTTTGGTTGGCTGTGTTTTAAGAGTAATGTTTTCTGTATTTATCCATACAGAAAGAATTTTAATATTTGATACACAAAATGTCATAAAACAGATTTAAAGACACCTGAGAATGACCCTAACTTTTCACATCAGGAGTACCCAAATTGCACATGGGGGTAAAAAATTTACTACTTAAGATTTATCTTAAAAATCTTGCTTCATTATTGAAAGTGATTACTTTAATTTATTTTTATTAAAAAATCCAATCAAGAAAAGGTATGTCAATATAAAGAAGGAATGTGTCCATGGGACACGGATGCCCCCGCTGGCCCCAAACAAAAAGTAGAAGTCTGACAGGTCTAAAAATCGCTTAGGACGTACAGTTTGTCATACTGGACCATCGTATTAAGTTTCAAATCTTTCTTATGTACGGTTTCTGAGAAAAGCTTGATGAAAATTTTCATAGTTCATGTTCACATATTTTCCTATCAGCCTAAGTCCCAAACAGGAAGTAGATGTCCGACAGGTCTGAAAATAGCTTAGGACGTACAGTTTGTCATACTGAACCATCCTACCAAGTTTCAAATCATTCTCATGTACGGTTTCTGAGAAAAGCTTGACCGAAATTTCGTACGGACGGACGGACATATGTATGTACGTACGGACGGACATGAGTAAAACTTAATGCCCCCCGACATGTCGTCACGGGGGCATAAAAAATTAAAGGCATTTTATGACTCCTGGATTTTTAGACAATTGCACAGTATTCCCGAAAAAGGCTGTATATTTGTGTATTTTCTTGTTTGCAGCTAAAACAACGGTATAGACATGCAAAGTCCGTTGTAAATGAAGCATTTACATCTTTTAAATATCTAAAAACACTAAAATACAAACATAACTGACCTGAATACAAAGTTAATTTGAAGTCTAAATTTAGGTCTCCATTACGTCATCTATTGTGAACGTGATAGAAAGCACTTTTATTTTAGTTCCGGGTTGAGATCTTGGAATATTCATATGAATTTTGCTGTCTGAATAATTTGGCAACAAATGATATTTAGCAAAATGAAAAATAAAAAACAATTGTCAAGATTTTCAACATCAACCATAAGTCCTGTCTGTCGCACGGCAATTTTCAGCATAGGGCCATATTGGAAAAGGTATACCACTATCATATACAATCGTATTTTTTCTATTAGAAATTACTTTTTTATTCATATTTTTGTTGAATACTTTAGAAAAATAATCTAATATTAATAATAGAAAAGAAAATCCAATATTACCATGATTACTTAACAATCCTGTTATTTTAGAACAATTTATGTAGAGTGTTGCAATTTGGGTAGCTTAATGTTACTTTTGGGTAGCTTAATATTACTTTTCAAGCAATTCATTGTCCACAAAAGTCTTAAAAAAAAGTTTACGCTGCTGCCGTCGCCGGAAAGTAATACCTATGTCTTGCCTTTCGCGACTTCAGGAATAAAAGCAGTCATATGTGCTTAATAGGAAAGATTGGAAAGTTTTACATATATATTTATGTTAAGTATGATATGATGAATATACCGTATAGTATGCAAATTTCGCGATTTTATATTAAATGTCCAAATTGTTTTATACGTGGACATTTATTTTGGCAATTTAATAATATTCCCAATAAAAATTTATGTTCTATTTAACCCGGGTTCTAAATTTCGCGATAGAGTAATGGTCGCGAATATACCAAAAATTAGAATCTCATGAAAATTTCCTGCTATACAGCATGTTGTACGGTATGTAAAAATAATTTTTGCGAATTTTTAAGCTGAGATGAAGGTTAAGGCAAGCAACAGCTTTTCTCTGCACTAGTAATCATTCTGTTGGCCAAATCTCATGACAACTTTGACCCAAACCAAGACTTTTGTAGAGCTTAAGCATGTTTGGTTAGATTCTGAAGGTCTGTTTTAGTTGCTGAGTTTTAAGCCATTTTAAGTGATCATGTATGTTTATTTCTACATGTAATAACAACCGCCATGTTTTTTATCAAATCTTTTCATAGTGATTATTGGTCATCATAATCTTTTTACTAAGTTTCAGTAAAATTGCTTCAGTGGTTTCAGAGGAGAAGAATTTTAAATTGTTTACAGATCAGAATGAACACATAGTGATGGAATAAACTCACATAGCCTTTCACCTTTGACCAGGTGAGCTAAAAAGTACATTGTATGACAGAACATCTGACAAACACAGGTAAAACAGTATATTCCACCACTTCTTGGAAGCAGGGGTATAATTCATGCCACATCCTTATATATTTTGTGAATAATATAGAGCAATATTAAAATGTACCTTTCATTTTGTTCCATACGTCACCTTGTCTTACAGGTTGGGTACCAGATTGACTAACAGCACCCATCACATCATTAATATGCTGAGAGTCATTTGGAGGTTGTCCTAAAAAATATATTAAAAGGCTTTTATATTCTTAGGGGCCTGACTTCAATGAATAATGAAAATGAAAATGAAAATATTTTAGGGCATCTGAGGCAAAAAACTCCAATTCAGAATCATCATATGGTGAAACATTTAAGCAAACAAAAACATTTCTTAATCTATAAAAGCTAGGTAAATTAATCAGCAAGGCAAAAACCCAAAACAAGACAACTAGAGGCTCCCAGGAGCCTGAATCGCTCACCTGATCTCTTATGCCAAAGTTTGAATAAATTTCACAAACTTTCAAGTATACAAAGTTGCAAAACAATCCCTTCAGTGGTTTCAGAGAAGATTTTTGAAAATCAGTTTAAATTAATAGAAAAAACAGTTCAAGGGCAATAACTCCTATAAGGACCTTTTGATGCTGAATAAGAAAAGTTGCTTCGGTTTTTCTCTATCTCTTATACTTGGTATACTTTTTTGAAAATCAGTTAAAATTAATAGAAAAAAACAGTTAAAGGGGAATAACTCTTAAAGGGCTGATCTGACAATTTTGACCCTGAAATCATTTTTAGCTCACCTGACGGTCATGTGAGCTATTGTCATCGTTAAGCGTCCGTCCGTTAACTTTTCTTCAAAGATCTTCTTCTCTAAAACCACTGAAGGGATTGCATTGAAACTTGGTACATGTATATTTGATCTTTAGGATGTCCTCTACCAAGTTTGTGAATTATATACATGTTGACAAACCAACATGGCCGCCATTGCTAAAAATAGAACAGGGGGGTCAGACCATTGTTTTTGGCTTATAACTCGAAAAGTATAAGAGATAGAGAAAATCTGAAGCAACCTTCCTTGTTCAGCATCAAAAGCTCTACAAATCTCTCCATTGAGTCAAAGGTGTGAAACGACTCCTTATAGGAGTTATTGCCATTGACCATTTTTGCAGTTTTTGGGAATCTTTATTAGTTATACAAAGAATGTATCTATTAACAAGAGGCTCCCAGGAGCCGAATCCCTCACCTGGGCTTGATGGCAACCCTATGAAGACTTTTGTATAGCTAAATAAGCTATATGCTAACGCAAGAAAAAGCTTTTCTCTATCTGCAATAGTTTTCATTCTATAGGCAAAAAACACTATTTTTGCCTTTAAAAGCTGTAACCCTTTAAGGGGCATCTGACAACTTTGACTTTATGGAGACTTTTGTAGAGCTAAACGAACTGAACATTTAACCAAGCAACAGCTTTCCTCTATCTGCAATAGTTTTCATTCTATATGCCAAAAACACTATTTTCAGCTTTAGACGCTGCAACCCCTATAAAGGGTCACCTGACAACTTCCACCATATGAAATTAAGCAAGCAACAGCTTTTCTCTATCTGCAATAGCTTTCATTCTATAGGCCAAAAACACTATTATTCAGCTTTAAAGGGCGGTAACCCCTATAAAGGATCATCTGACAACTTCGAACCTATGTAGACTTTTGTAGAGCTAAATTAGCTGAACATTTAAGCAAGCAACAGCTTTTCTCTTTCTGCAATAGTTTTCATTCTATAGGCCAAAAACACTATTTTTCGGCTTTAAGGGGCTGTAACCCCTATAAAGGGTCTGACAACTATGACCTTATGAAGACTTTTGTTGAGCTAAGTGAGCTGAACATTTAAGCAAGCAACAGCTTTTCTCTTTCTGCAATAGTTTTCATTCTATAGGCCAAAAACACTATTTTTCGCCTTTAAGGGGCTGTAACCCCTATGAAGGGTCATCTGACAGCTTCGACTCTTGCAGTTTTTTGTAGAGCTAAATGAGCTGAACATTTAAGCAAGCAACAGCTTTTCTCTTTCTGCAATAGCTTTCATTCTATAGGCCAAAAACATGAAAAAAATGCTATTTTTCACCTTCAAAGGGCTGTAACCCCTATAAGGGATCATCTGACAACTTTGACCAAATGGAGACTTTTGTAAAACTTTTGATGCTGAAGCAGTAGGGTGGCATCAGATTTCATCTATCTCTTATACTTTTTGATTTACAGGCAAAAAACAGAAGTCTGACCCCCCTTGTCTTTTTTTAGTAACGGCAGCCATGTTTATGACGAATCAAAAAACGAAACACTAGTTTGGTGCAGGACACCCTAAGGATCATTCATACCAAGTTTCATTAAATTCTGTTCAGTGGTTTCAAAGGAGAAGATTTTAGAACAATTGTTAACCGACGACGACGGACGCCAAGTGATGGCAATAGCTCACATGGACAGAAGGTCCAGGTGAGCTAAAAACTAAATAAAACGATCTGTCTAACACAATTCGTAAAATATTTTTAAAAATATTTCCTGAAAAAAGTGGCAATTATAGTTTAAGCGAATCCCACCACCATCTATTAACATAAAGAAAGAAAAACAAATAAAGCTGAAAACACCTTATTGTTGAAGCTTAGATCAGAAATCACTTTGACATTGCAAAACTATGTTATTATATACTATATTATAATATACATATGTATGTTGCTGCGTCATCACTTGCCAACACTGTATTCACATGATTAAAGAGAGGAATAGACAATGATGTAGTAGGATATCTGATAAGAGAACATTCGACCCCAGAAGAAGGCATATAGCTGTGACGTCGGGACGTTTAGCCGATATTTAATAAATATTATGTTATTTCAGTTAGTTTCTGCTAATATTTTCAAAAGTTTCAATCGTGATTTCAGTACTATTGCTCAAAATATAAATTGGCTGATTTTTAGAGGTGGTCAAAAATGCTGCAAAGATGCATCGTGAATGCATACTGATATGTAACTGACATTATATCATTCTGCTTTTTTCAGGAAACTAAGCAGTGACAAATGTCATTGAAATGATTGACTTTCACTCAATATACGACTTAGTAAACAAGAGTTAACACTAAAGTATGTCTCGCCTGCCAGCACCATCAGAAACAATTATTCTTTCTTACTTCCACTATATTTTGAATTTACATGGATTTTCAGTTTCTGAGATCAAAAGATGTTTATAGAACTTAAACATTGCAAATATATGCAATAAAAATAATCAAAGTCACTCAACCAGAAAATCAAGGTCAAGGTCAAAAGATGGGGATGCAACTGTGCTAAGCTACTACTGGGGCATATGCATACCAAGTTTCATCAATCTAGGACCTATAGTTCTTGAGATATGGAGGTGCTCGCAAAACTTTTCCATTGCTATTATATGTATTGAAAATTGTCAAAGTCACTCAACCGGAAAATCAAGGCCAAGGTCAAAAGATGGGGATGCAACTGTGCTAAGCTACTACTGGGGCATATGCATACCAAGTTTCATCAACCCAGGACCTATAGTTCTTGAGATATAGAGGATGCTCGCAAAACTTTTCCATTGCTATTATATGTATTGAAAATTGTCAAAGTCACTCAACTGGAAAATCAAGGTCAAGGTCAAAAGATGGGGATGCAACTGTGCTAAGCTATTACTGGGGCATATGCATACCAAGTTTCATCAACCCAGGACCTATAGTTCTTAAGATATGGAGGTGCTCGCAAAACTTTTCCATTGCTATTATATGTATTGAAAATTGTCAAAGTCACTCAACCGGAAAATTAAGGTCAAGGTCAAAAGATGGGGATGCAGCTGTGCTAAGCTGCTACTAAGGCATATGCATACCAAGTTTCATCAACCCAGGACCTATAGTTCTTGAGATATAGAGGTGCTCGCAAAACTTTTCCATTGCTATTATATGTATTGAAAATTGTCAAAGTCACTCAACTGGAAAATCAAGGTCAAGGTCAAAAGATGGGGATGCAACTGTGCTAAGCTATTACTGGGGCATATGCATACCAAGTTTCATCAACCCAGGACCTATAGTTCTTAAGATATGGAGGTGCTCGCAAAACTTTTCCATTGCTATTATATGTATTGAAAATTGTCAAAGTCACTCAACCGGAAAATCAAGGTCAAGGTCAAAAGATGGGGATGCAACTGTGCTAAGCTACTACTAAGGCATATGCATACCAAGTTTCATCAACCTAGGACCTATAGTTCTTGAGATATGGAGGTGCTCATAAAACTTTTCCAAAAAGTTAACGCCGCCGTGGCCACCGCCGCCGCCAGTAAAGTAACACCTATGTCCTGCTCTGCTTGGCAGGCGAGACAAAAATGAACGACTCCACGTACTATTTTTAGCAATTTTCCCCGCTTTTGTTACCTTCAAATTATAATCTGTAAAAATATTAACAAACTTATATTTTTCAAAAATATATTGAGTATTTGAAGTTCTTGTCCAACTCTATATTTTGGAGAATGATTGAAACAATTTCACATATCCCGTAGAGATTTTAAGAGTTTTAAAAAACCTTAAAAAGTGTACGACTCCACGTACAGTCAGCATGGTCACCCTACATTACTTGTACAAGGTTGGAGATCTAAATATTGAGTCTAATGTAAGGTTTTCTAATCTATACCAATATCTAATAACAGACTTTATAACATCAAAATAAAGGGGAAAACGCTGGCCTGTTTCTGATAGCACAGAAAATTTTGGCTTTTCTTATGAACTCCCAATGTATTCTTTAAGAACTTAGAATGAAGTTTTTCACAATACACATTTTTTGTATATAGTCTGGATCAACTTTCATTTTAACATGTTTAATGAGTTTAAATTCCCCGAGGTTAGCCCGCTCCGGCACCAACACTTTTGAGTTGGAGAATACATCAAAGCTTTAAATTATCCGTCTAAATTTCAAAATTGTCTAAACCCTAAGGTTCTTCCTACCCCAGACATAGGTTGAATATCTTAGTAATAATTTGGTTCCCCAGTTTGGTATTTTTGGTTATACTGTTCTATGCTCTTCATATTCATACAGTGTTTGGCATTTTCAATATTTTTGGTAGAGCACCTCTGATGAGTCTTGAATAGACGAAACGCGCGTCAGGCGTAGCAAAATTTATTGTCTGGAACTTTGTTATCATTTGTATTTTGAACACACGTGAAGGTTAGCACTGCTGGTGGAGTTTAAATTCCCCGAGGTTAGCCCGCTCCAGCACCAACACTTTTGAGTTGGAGAATACATCAAAGCTTTAAATTATCCGTCTAAATTTCAAAATTGTCTAAACCCTAAGGTTCTTCCTACCCCAGACATAGGTTGAATATCTTAGTAATAATTTGGTTCCCCAGTTTGGTATTTTTGGTTATACTGTTCTATGCTCTTCATATTCATACAGTGTTTGGCATTTTCAATATTTTTGGTAGAGCGCCTCTGATGAGTCTTGAATAGACGAAACGCGCGTCAGGCGTAGCAAAATTTATTGTCTGGAACTTTGTTGTCATTTGTATTTCAGTTTTGAACTAGAAGAACAATAACTTCCCCAAATTTCTGAGCTATATAACAAGATAGGCTTAATAGTATCGATGGTAATAAATATGCCAACTTGATTTCACACTAGGGTTAAAGATTAAAAAAATCACTTCTTAATTTATTTATAATGAGCTTTTAGAGCTTTATTATAAAGTTCTTGTTTGTTGGAAGGAACCAGATGCTGTGAAAAAAATCCTAAATATTTATAACTAGAAACACAATCTAATTGATCATTTTGAATGTTATTTTTTTCCCACATTTGTTAAAAACAAGTAAATCTGTGAGCTAATGCTCACTAGTGATACCCCCGCTCCCCGAACTAAGCCACGCATACAAGTTTAAATACTCGATAAACAGGAAGTAGTTGACCTAGTAATATAAAATCGCTATACACCATATGGAACTGTAAAATAAAGCTGTATACAAAATATCAGACCCCTATCTCATGTAGTTGCTTTGGAAACTGTGACGGAAATTTTGCATTTATGTCCATTATGTGTAAAAACCTAAGTATTTGGTAAACAGGAAGTAGACTACCTAGAAGCATCAAATTGGTATACACCATATGGTACTATAGGATAAAGCTGTATACAAAATATCAGACCTGTATCTCATGTAGTTGCTTGGGAAACTGTGACGGAAATTTTGCATTTATGTCCATTATGTGTAAAAACCTTAGTATTCGGTAAACAGGAAGTAGACTACCTAGGAGCATAAAATCGGTATACACCATATGGTACTATAGAATGAAGCTGTATACAAAATATCTGGGGCCGTATGCATAAAACTACTTAAGTTAAGATTTTGCTAAGTAAATACTTAAGTTAAGGAAACTCCACCCATTTTACTTAAGTGGTATGCATAAAACTTCTTAAACTAAGTATTTCCTTAGTGAAATCTTAGTTTCTTAAGACCACGCCTACTAGACTTAAGTGTTATGCAGTAAACATCTTAAACTAAGAAAATATTTAAGTTTCTACTTAAGTCTAAGGTACCTACTATGGTACCTTAAGTATAACTAGCACTGTGAAATAGACACCAACATTAGTTCTTCGGGTTGAATTCGAACATTGAGAAGAAAGTTAACCATTTTAAGCTTCATACCATACCCTTACACTCTTTAACCTTCCCTGAAAATCATCATTATATTTTAGTTCATTCGCCCTTATTACACAACCCACAACAATGCATACATGTAACCGTCAAATGATTCGCTCGGTTCACGTGTACTTCTATTCGATTTAACTCGTGCACTGCATGGTAAGAAATGTACACATGAATGATTGTTGAAATGTACATGTATATTAACTTAAGCAAGGATCTTCACGAAGTTCAAACAACGATGGAAGGTTCTAAAATTAAGAGTAACTACTTTCCACGCAAGACTCAAGTTCATTTAAACACGGTTATTTCTAAAACGAGTTATAAATAGTAGTCTATTATGCCATTCAAGAAGTATTGCCAGTAAATGTATTCTTTGAACTTGTAAGTTTTTGGTCGGATTTTACGGAGTGAAATAAATAAACTGGACCACCTGTTGTCGATCGCTTATCAGCGCTACATACATACATATTTTACAATGCAACAGAAGATCAGTAATAGGTAATAAATGGTGAATGTCGGGCGGGCGAAGAAATAGTTTTCGTAACAGCTTTCTTAGCAACTTATAATCACAGCCTCTTGAATATTGATATGCAGCCTAAACCGTGGGATTCGACTTCAGGTATGTCACTCAACTACGTCTACTTCCTAGACAGTGTTTTTAAAGCCTCGTTAATATACTATATTCATATTACTTGGATAAAGCATATATAACTGTATTTAGAACACACCGACATGTCGAGTCTCTATGGCGAAATATTTTCGTTTGCTCTAATCTATATTTCAGTATTAGAGTTAAAACATGATACTTTCTATAGCTATTTAAACTAACATTACTGTTTGTCTATGACTTTTTTTATAAACTGAATCTTCTGTTTTCAAAAGTGCGCTTTTTTTCTTTTATATGTCTTCTAATCAAGCTGTCTTTACAAATTTTGTTCATAACATACCAGGCCTGTACACAGCTTTTTGAAAAAGGGGGTGCGTTAATATAGGATATTTAAATTTAAGGGGGTGCGAATTGTGTTTTAAAGAAAAATCCTTAGGAAATTTAAATATTTTTCTCCAAAAGGGGGGTGCGAACGCACCCACCGCACCCCCCCCCCCCCCCCTGTGTACGGGCCTGCATACTCCCGATTGCATGTTGTGTTTCTAATGTGTTTTCGTTTACCAAATTTGTACACATGATTACATGGATTACAATTAAGCTTCTCTTTTTCGTTTAAATTTGATTTTCGTTTCTACGTGACTTATATTCAAATTCACCCGAATCGGCTTGAATTTAAACATTTTTCTCCACAAAACTTAATACTATCGGACTATCAATTGAAAAAAAAAGTATTGATTAATAAAGAAAATAGAAAAACGGTATTGAATAATAAAGGTACATTGAAAAATATATTTTCGGTTATGGTAGAGTTCCGAATGTCATACTTAAGTTTTCCTTTAGTTAGTTAAGTACCGACTTAAGTGTCTTTATGCATACCAGTTAAGATTACTACTTAACTAAGGAAAACTTAATTGAAATCTAAGTTTAAGGAAGCCTTAACTTAAGTAGTTTTATGCATACGGCCCCTGATCTCTATCTCATGTAGTTGCTTAGAAAACTGCGACGGAAGTTTTGTTACGGACGGACGGACGAACGAACAGACGGACAAGGGTAAAACAGTATACCCCCCTCTTCTTCGAAGCGGGGGTATAATAAGTACTTTGGTCTCT